>ML677351.1:28086777-28253349 GCA_007922305.1 Dermatemys mawii
CTATCTATCTATCTATCTATCTATCTATCTATCTATCTATCTATCTAATCCATCCAGGAAAAACACATGGCAGAAGAACTCACGTTGAAGCTACTATAATGCTTGCTGATTGGAGGCTGGACAAAAGCCAGGAGACTTGAGTTTAGGCCTTAGGTGTTCACAGGCCTTGAGTTGGCTCTGTTAATAACAGTTTGGAGGTGGAAGCCCCGTGAGGAAAGAGCTGAAAAAGTAGAGAGCAAAGAGGCACTGGGCAGGGAGCTTAGGAGGAACGTCTGGAAGAATGTAGTGGTGGTTAGAGGTGGGCTGGTGAGCACCAGGCCACTGTGAGCCTTAAATTAATATACTTCAGGTCCTTTCACTAACTGCTTTATTTAACGCCTCCCTTTAGATCTGACTTTGCAGACCCACCAGAGTGTCCTGTCCCACCATACACTGCAGGCCCAGTTAGCATTTTTGGCTGAGCTATGTGCTCCGTGCAGGAACAGAGTGGGAGCAAGGATGGCTTAAAGCCACATTTGCATTTTCCCATATTCCAGGACCAGCCCTGAGGCTGTTTGAACTCGCATTCAGCTGCCTATGGCCACAAAGGGTTGTTCCAGCAGCCAAGAATAGACAGAGCTCTGCTGTACTTGAGCCAACCCCTGCTTTCCTCTGGCCATCCCCTCTACATACAGGGTTGTGAGGGGGCATGGCATAATACTGTCACACTGGTTCTCTGCTCTCAGGGATTATCCCTGGAGCAGACAGCCAGTGTCACTAGTTTCACGGTCCCTTTAAAACACTGGAGCAGCATAAACTAGCTAAGGGACAACAGAAAATCAAGCCCTGGTTCTCATGGGTGACCTGTGATGGATTCTTTAGTGGGGGGATGTTGTTCTATTTTGACCCTTCCAAAGTCCTTATTGGAGACATAGATCTTACAAACATGCCTCCTCTCGGTGATTTCATACCCTGATGCACTGAGAGGCAGGAAAGGGGCTGGAGATGGCCATCTTGAGTGTTGTACTCCATCTTGCCCTGCTACAGCACCTTCCAGTTAAGGATCTCAAAGTCCTCCACAAGCATTAAGGAGTCTAGCTTTAGAGTTCCACTATAAGGAGGGATGGGACAGCAGAGGCAGGGAAAAGCAAAAGTGACTCTGTCAAAGTCACTCAGGATGTCCATGGCAGAGCCAGGAATTAGAGCCTAGGTCTTGTGACTCCAAGTTCTTTACCATAACTGTGAAACCATTCTCAGTCCTGATTGGTGAATGCTGGGAGGGAGAAATTGGTTGTGTGATCTTAGGGTTTCCCGGTTAAACTGTGGCAGAATGCATGAGGAGTTAGCAGAATCGGTTTTGTTCTCATCATCCCAGCTCAGTCTCGTCTTGGTTCTTTCAGGAAAGTTCTTGAGAACACGTAGCCCTGAATTTCTGACTGTGTTCCTCTAATGTTAATGCAGACACCTGTGGCTAGATCTCGTCATTCCTTTGCCATTAAGTGGGATCTTTAATAATCAGTGTTTGTTTTGTTTCCTTTCTAAATTTGAACCAAAAACCAGCCTCTGTCATGTGGTCTATTCTATTCTATTCTATTCTATTCTATTCTATTCTGATAGCTTCTTATACTGCACCAACATCCACAGTATTTGAGTGCCTTTTTCTCTACAGGTTTGTATCCTGCTCAGACGGCTGTTCATATTTTCATCCCATTGGCTTCCATAGTTGCTGTCATTTGCTTCATTGCCAGACATCACAAAGGGGAATGCCACAAGGATGCAGTTGGTGGGGATGGGAAGGTGCTGAAAGCAGAGGCCATGGATGCCCCCAATGCTATCCGTTCGCTATTAGTGGAGCCAAGGCCATGTAGGTGAGGTGCTCATTTAGCAAGTGCTTTGTGTCTCTCCGTTAGGAAAGGAATGAGAACTGCTGTGCTCTTTCCAAATTGTTTGGGAGCAACTGGCCACTAGGGAGCTACAGGCTCTCCAGTGGAAAAAGAGGGCATCAAAATAAATGGAGCTGCACTCACTTAACACCAGCCAATGTTGGATTTAGCTTTGACTCTCCAGTAGCACCTGGACACAGCTGCTTCTCAAATGAAAGTCTCCATTTTATTTGCACAACTTCTGGGGCAAAAGGTGTGTGGGCTCCACTTAAAAAAAAAGGTTAAAAACCTTTTCGACTTTAGTTCTCCTGTTGGGTGAACCTTACCCAACAGATCGCAGTGGTGTGTGTCTGCACATTTTGGGAACAGGGAGCTTCTCTCTTTGCCACATGATCATGAAATCAGCTAGTAAAGAGCGTAGTCTCCCATTCTTAACTTTCTTAAAGGGCTATTACTTTCCGATGAGAGTGATTTCAGTAGCTCTGCCACTGCTAGGGACCAGGAGCCATTATCACTTAAAAATCAAATATTCAGGATACCTAGAGAAGATTTTACTCTCATCTTTCTCCCACACACTGGTGACCAAGCAGAGAGGATATTTGGGCTCTACAGCCCTCCTTCACTTCCTGGACAGAGTTGACGGATAAGGAAGGTAGTGGGGGGCGGGCAGATATTTTCCCTCCACTTGCAATTAAAAACCTCAGCATTGTAGACTGCGAGTGATTTCACAAAATGGTGGCATACGGAACTCTGGCATCCCAGACGTGCTGCTGCTGCGGAGAAGTCAGATACTTCCGAGAGGGTTGTGTCCCGCCCTCCCTGCTCACAGGGACTTTATTCAAGTGCTGTGTTGAATGAACACCCTTTCTGCCACCCTGTCTGGAGACCTGCATGGGAAGGCTTCTGCAACCAGAGCAGGTCCTGGGATCTGCAGGGTCAAACGATATGCATGAGAATGTGTGTGAGCGTGGAGCCCATCTCTGCGTCATTTCAGGGCCAGCTGGGCACCAGGAGCCAGAGCATGAACCAGGGATGCCAGCTGCCTTATCAGTCCCCAGGGATCAGAACCTAAGCTCTTGAGGCCACTTTGGCACCAGCATCCCGAACCTTTACCAACAAGGCCAGCCCCTAGTCTGCAGGAGCCAGAGCTGGTACCAACTGGGCCAACCAAGCCTCCAGGCTAGAAGCTATGCCAGCTAGGCCAGCCCTGACCAACAGGGAGTCAGGGAGGCAGAGCCTGTGCTCAAAAGGCATGTCTACACTGCAGCTGGGAGCGAGCCTCCCAACCCTGGTAGACAGACTCATGTTAGCATCACTCAAGCTAGCAAGCTAAAAATAGCTGTGTGGACATTGCAATTCTGGAGGAGACTTGGGCTTGACACCCAGGCTCAGAGCCAGGGTGTCGAGCCTCAGAAGTGCAAGTCTGTTTAGCGAGGCTGGGAGGCTTGATCCCCCCTCCAATACCCAGAGGCTGCCAAAAGAGCCCGACAGGCCCCGTAGGGAGCTGGAGTCCATATCAAGGGTGCCAGCCAGGTGCCTCAGGGAGCAGAATCCGTTGGTGCAAGGCCAGCAGGATTTGCTGCAGGATTTCAAAGCACATGGACATCAACTATTCAGAGAGAAAATGAGGGTGATCTCTTAGTGAATGAAGGAGTTCAGATCTGGGAAGGGGCTATCATAAGCTAATTAGGCTTGGACCTCACTTGCATTTGGATGGGAGAGGCATAGGTTGTACCTAGGTGCTGCAGTGTGTGCGAACGATGCGCTTCTCTCTGAGTCAGTATAGACACCCGTGCCCCAGAGAGGTGCTGGGACGTTGTGCTCTTTCAAAAGAGAAGGGAAACTATGGCACCGGCCATGGGATATAACTAAAAATCCCACAGAAGAAAAGAGATGGTAATCTTGGTGCCCTGGCCAAATTTCAGTCCGAATAATTACAGTTTGCCTCCTTCAGTTCCCCCTGCAATTATAATTGGATGCAATGGTCTTCTTCATTTCCTGTCTGAAACTGTGGTGTAAAGTTGCTCTGGATTGTTAAGCAGCTGCTGTGGTTAACCACAGAAGTGGCTGCATTTCAGGCATGGGTGAGGCAGTTTTTGTATCTGTGATGTCTGTAAAGCACTTTGGGATGCAAGGTATTGCAGAAATGTACCAATTCATTATTCTAATCCTCTGTTCCTGGGAGCAGAGAGGAGGGCAGTGATGGATACCACAGTGTTTCTTCCTGCATTATTGGTGTGTCAGAATGATGTGGTCTAGTTCAGCAGTGAAGCAATGCACAGGAGACACTTTTGTAACCATGTAATTGCTCTCAGCCAGGCTCCAGCTAACACATGCGAAGCATGATCTGTGTGATGCTCTAGATGTGTAATAATAATAATATACTCATGATAATATTTTGCACTTGCAAAGCACTCTTCATCTATAGATCTCAAGATGCTTTACAAAGATAAGTATCATTATAACCATTTTACAAGTGGAGAAACTGAGACACAAAGAGGGAAAGTGTCTTGACCAAGGCCCCACTGGCTGTCAGTGGCAGAGCTGGGAATAGGACTCAGGTCTCATGGCTCTCATTGCTGCGCTGTCTGCAGGACCACCTTCCTAGTGGTGACTGTCACTGCAGGGATGCCATGTGTCAGTTTAGCCCATCCTGCTTCAGCCCAGCCTACAGCGGTGCTAACAGTCTTCAGTGAGAGGAGGGAGAAAGGCCAAGGATTGAATGGGGAATTTCAGTAGATACCTCCCAAGCAAACAAACCTTGACATTCCCCTTTGCTTCATTCTGGTATGTTCCCCAAAGATCCCCTGGCACCCTTTCAGCACACAAAGGGGATAATAAAAACCTATTGTTCTGGCCACTAATCCCTCCTCTCCCTTTACAGAGCAAGGTCTGACATCTGAGGCCATGGCTACACTAGTGATGTAGCCATAGGCATGCACACAGGGTGTGCTGGGTGTGCCCATGCACACCCTAATGTCTCAAAAGAAAAGTGGTTTTTAATGCAGAGTGCAACGCCTTTAAAATAAATAAATAAATAAATAAAATTCCCTTGGTGCACACCCTAATGAAATGTGCTGCACACGCCTATGGAAGTAGCTGTAATAATGTAGCTGCTCCATTGTAAGAGCTCTCATATAGCCGCTCTATGCCAGTGGGAGAGAGCTCTACTACTGACAGAATAAAACCACCTCCGCAAGCGGCAGTAGCTATGCCGGTGGGAGAAGCTCTCCCACCAACAAAGCATTCTCCACTGGGGTGTGCTTTTTCCACACCCCTGAGAGACATACGTTATACCGACAAAAGTGCTAATGTAGACATAGCCTCAGACTGCGTGAGAGCTACTATTGAGCATGCAATGGCTGCAACATATTCATCCGCTCTCCCAGCACTCGTATCTAGCTCATTTCTGTCCCTTCGGGATAACTTGGAATAGAAAAGGTTTTATAGATGCTCTAAGTTTGCTTCACTGGACAGCAGGCTGCCTTCTTTTCTCTCCCCTCTCTTCCAAGAAGAGAGCCCCAAACTAGCAATTTGCTACCCATATCTATTCTCTGAAGTGGGGAAGGGAAGGGAGCAGCAATGCCCAAAGCTGTCACACATTAACACATCAGTAGCCAAATCAATATCCTTCCTGACAAGGCTAATTCCCCGGAGGGGCACTGCCGCCAGCCACGCTTGCAGGAATAACCCTGCCGTTGCTGGGGAAATGCTCACATGGGGGTCCCTGCAACCAGTGCATTGCAGAGGGCGTTCAGGGCTCAGTGCAGCGAGACGGGCGTGCCACAGAAAGATGAGCAAGTGGTGCCTGAGTTGCGGCAGCAATGGTCTCCTGTTCACACAGCTCTGCTTCTGCTGACCCTGTGCAGCTATTCGCTCGCCTTCTTTTCATGGCAGCTCTCTCATCCAAGTCAGAAAAACATCAGTTATTCTTTTGTCTGCCTGTCTCTCACTCTACGTCTCTCCATGTGCCTTTCTCAACCTGCCTCTTTCTCTTTTTTCCTTTGTCTGTTTCCCATTCTGGCTCTTGATTTTGGCCAGTTTCTCTCTCTCCATCCCTGTCTTTCCTTTTCTCCTCTAACGCTTGTCTCTCGTTCCTTTGTTCCTGCCCTTCTCTCTTCCCTTCTTCTCCCATCTCATTTCTTATCTTCTTCCCCCTTTTCATTTCTCTCTCCCTCTCTTCCCTGTCCAGCTGCCCCTGGTCCCTGCTCTGTCCTTTGCTGTTTTCAGCCTGGGTGACTCTAATCCTCTTTCAGTCTCAGCTTCGCTCCTGGCGGCTTCTCCAGACACAAGGCAGTAAAGGGTGTGGCACCTGTCTGTGTCTGTGCTGGGGGGGGAGACTCGCCCGCAGGCAGTGGCGGACGCTGGTGCTGCGGCAGGAGCGGAGAACCAGCTGCATTGGCGGAGGGAGCCTGCTCTCTAGCTGCTTCCCAAACCACTGGGAATTAATCCGCGCCTCCCTTCCCCTAATTGCTCGGGATGTTTGTTTGATTTTAACGAACCTGTAAATGCTTTGTGGGAAGATAATTGCCCCTATTTCCAATTATATAAATGAAAAAATAATAATAGAGCAGCCACGGCCCCACGCTCCCACAGCCAAGGCTGGAAGATGCTGGGAGCTGCTGCTCATCTCCCTCTGATCATTAGGCTGAACCATTTCACCGCAGTGGCATCTTGCTGTCTGCAGTGGGCATCCGATTAAGTTCAGGGTTAACAGGCAGTTTAAAAAGAGGATTGAGGAACCAGATGGTTGGCTGCAGGCCTTTCCTCTCCAGAGCCCTGAATGCGGCGGTACAGTCAGAGAGAGGGAAATGGGCGAAAGCAAGTGGGACAGAAACTGCTTCCTTTTTAAAAAAGAGTTCCAGAGAGGTCACAACACCATGGCCTCTGTGGAAGCTCACTGACTGGCTGCACCATATCTGAATGAAGCATTAATCATAGGTTAGCTTTAGCACCTGTCCTCTGGCCCCTAGTCTTGGCTGGAGCTGGAAGCAGGGACACACAGGTCTCATGGGAACAGTAGTTCTGAACAGCTGGAAATGAGAATCACCCAATCACAGCGTTTGTGTGGAGCCTCCATAGTGAGACCCAAAACTAGATAAAGTCACCGAATTTTGAGTTTCCTTGCAAAAGTAAATTGCAGGCCAGAATCGCCAGAATCTGCAGGGATTTATAGTTCAGGGGGTTTTAATAATAATCATTTATAATAGTGTGACCACAAAAAAGGCCTGAATGCGCTAAGAACTATACAAACACATAGGAGAACACAGTATCTGCTCTGAAGCACTGGACACTCTATAGGCCCAAGCCACAGGGTTAGGATCCGGCTTCGAATTTCCCCAAAGTTTAGTGGTCCAGGATTTGGTGATTTTAGGGATCCAGGATTTGGTCAGAGCCTATCTTCAGGTGAAGTCATCTGAAATCCCATTGATCGCTCAGCTGGTGAGGGGAAGGCCACAAAGTACATTTAGGATTCCCGGCATCCAGTGAGCTGGCCTTCCTCAGTGCAGGACAACCTGAGGCAATTTAAGACAGGCAGCTACCCTAAGCACGATTATGGCTGAGGGCACTCTCTCTGGTGTTTAAGCCCTTCCTTATTCTGCCACCAAATTGTTTTCAGTTGCATATCGCAAATGCACAAAAGGACAAGATAGGTGAGGTAATATCTATTATTGGGCCAACTTCTCTTGGTGAGAGAGATGCTTTCAAACGCACCCAGGGCTCTTCTTCAGGTCTGCCCGTAGGGTCATGCACACTTTCTGCTTGGGCTTTTTATGCCATTGTGCCAGGAGACTGTTCTCTGACACAGCCCATTCTATTCCGTCCTATGAGAGGGTGCAAGGGTCCCATAGTGAGCAACCCACATGAGATTTCTTGGGTATTCTAACAGCCACTGCCCTGTGTTTTATCCAACAGAAAGCATGCACACAGTCTCTGGTATTGGCAGTACTTGTAATAAGGTCAGGAAAACCGGGTGGAAAATGGAAACAACAACAACACAGGAAACTTTGATGAAAATGAAAACCAAAAAAAAAGTTTCATTGAAATTTTCAGTGGAAAATTTTATCTTTTAATTGAAAATTCAATTTTTTTTGGCCAAAAACTGCTGAAAATAAACTAAAAATCCAGCCAAAAACTGCTGTAGATGGAACTATTTCCAGCCAAAAAGTGAAAAGAGTTTGGGTTTTTGGTTTTCCAGCAAGAAAATGAAAATTTCATAGAAAGCAGACACTTTCAATGAACATTTTTGTTTATGTGGAAACCCAATTTTCTGTCAACAGTACTGTCAAAAGAAAATTTTCATCTAGCCCTGATAATCAGCTAGCTTGGCATATTTAGGTGCCTTTATTCACTTACCCAGCGAGGCTCTAGGGGTCTTGACATGGGAGGATATAACATTTGACCACTGTATTAACAGAAATACTGACAAACTGAAAGGAGTTCAGAGGAGAGAGACAAAATGGATGAGGGGGTTGGAGGGACTGATTTGGGAGTGATTAAGAAGCTAAATATGTCTAGCTGGAGTCAGTAATGGACAGCAGAAAGAACATGATAATCTGCAAATATTAAAGGAGTGTGAACACTCTATCTATCTATCTATCAGGGTTGCCCTCCTTCCCGGATTAGCCGGGAGTCTCCCGGAATCAGCCTCAATCTCCCAGTGACTATTAAAGGCAAGCCAGGAGATTGTAATAGGCTGAAAATCTGGTCGGTGGTGCAGTGGGGCTAAGGCAGGCTCCCTACCTCTCCTGGCTCCACGCAGCTCTTGAAAGCAGCCGTCGTGTTTGGCTTCTAGGCACAGGGGCAGCCAGGGGGTCTCTGTGTTCTGCCCCTGCCCCGAGCAGTGGCTCCGCAGCTCCTATTGATCAGGAACTATGGCCAATGGGAGCAGTGCCTGCAGTCAGGGTAGTGCACAGAGATGCCTGACCGCCCTTGGACCTAGGAGCTAGATTTGCTGGGTATTTCTGGGAGCCACCCAAGGGTAAGTGCTGCCCGGCCAGAACCTGCACCCTGCACTCCCTCCTGCTCTCCTGCCCCAGCCCTGAGCCCCTTCTCATACCCAAACTTCCTCTCAGAGCCTGCACCCCAACCCCCACCTCAGGTTCAGCAAGGAGTGCCCTCCCACACTCTGAACCCCTCGGCCCCACCTAGATTGACCAGATAGCAAGTGTGAAAAATTGGGATGTGGGGGGTTACAGGCACCTACATAAAAAAAGTCCCAAATATTAGACCTCCCCTATAAAATTAGGACATCTGGTCACCCTAGCCCCACCCCACCCCCCAGCCCAGAGCCCACATCCCCTCCTGAACCACAACCACCTGCTCCAGCCTGGTGAAAGTGAATGAGGGTGGGGGAGAGAGAGAGCGATGAAGGGAGGGGGTGATGGAGTGGGTGAGGGGTGGGGCCTTGAAGAAGGGGTGGGACCTGGGGCGTGGCCTTGGGGAAAGGGCGGGTGGGGTAAGGGTGTTTGGGTTTGTGTGGCTAGACAGTTGGCAACCCTTCTATCTAGCTATCACTAACGAACTCCATTCTGGGCACCAGAAAAGAGAGGAAGAACATTCTAACCCTGAGATCCATTAGACTAGAATAGTCTCCCAGGGGAAGGGATAGAATCCTCATTGCTTGGGGCGTTTGAGGCTAGACGGGACACTATCCTGTTAAAAATACAATAGAAAAGTATCTGTCACTGGCCCCCGGGGAGTTGAACGAGATGAACTAACAAGTCTTTTCCCTCTCTAAATTATGTTATGACCATAATAACAATACTCACTCTGGAAAAAGGAATCGTTCTTGTTTCCTCACACTGCAGACAGGTTGAGCAGGGAGGAGCAATCCTCTATCCTGGTGTCTTCACACCATTTAACTGGGTTAAGCAAAGCTGTTCTCAGTGCTAAATTGCTTCCTCACTTCAGAAGGCGTGAAAGTCTTTTCTATCTCTCATGCATTTACTCTTCGCTCCTTCTGCGGAGACAGCTGGTGCAGTCTTTTCTCATGTGCTTCTCTCCTCAGCTGCTGGCTCTCAGACAAACTTTCTGCTTTTCCCATAACACATCTCCTTCCTTTCTGCCCTAACACTCAGGCGCCAGCTCATCTACCTTTTGGGGCACCACTTATGCCTCCTCCCTATTGGCCTGCAACTCACTGAGTGCCTTTGTCCTTCAAGTCAGAGGTCAGGAGGAATGCCTTTGGCTCCCAAGAGGAAAGGAAGATGGAGAGTTGGGAAGGAAACCAGAGTGAGTAGGTATGTGAGAGTTATGGGCTTATCCCAGTAGCTGAACAAGAATGGAGAGGAAATGGAGGAGCAACGGCTGACTTGACTACAAATGAAAAAGACAAAGGAAAATCATCACCTTGAGGGGAGTGTCCCTAATGGCACCAAGGCACACCTTACTGTGTGCTCCAGTCAGGAGTAGGGCACATGGAAAACTCCTGGGGAGATGCCCTCAGGAGTCCTCCAAATACCACAGGCAAACAGCTGCTCCTGGATTAGCTTTCTGAGTGGCATCCATGCAGATCAATGAGGGAAGTCCCTAGAATATCCCAGTGCAGGATAGAATGAGGAAAATTCCCCTTTCACATTAGGCTCTGAACCTTTGGCAAGGGAAAGAGGGCATGGAAGAGGGGAGGCTAAAATGAAGGACACCCTCTTCCAACTTGTAGAAGGGATGCTGGCACCATCAGCCTCTGCCACCCTTCCCATGGGTACAGACTCTGGTCCATGTAATGTGTTTTGTTTTCTCTTCTGGTAATATCTGAAAGCTTAATAAATCCAGAACATCTGGGTAATACACCCTGAATTAAGGGACCAGGGAGCTAGGAATCCTAGCTTTAATGCATACAATCCAAGGACATAAAGGAAAGGAAAGGGAGAGTAATGCCTCTGGGTATATGACAGAGTTGTCTCTGGGGGTGACAGGTAGAAAACAGTCCCTTGCAAGCCGGTGTTGGGTAGAGGAGATCCTGAATGCAAGAGGTAGAGAGGCGGCTCCTCCCGATGTGGGGCAGAAGGGGTTCTGGAGTGTCATAAAATAGAGCGGAGGAAAATCAGTCAATACTCTTAATAAATGGAGTGATGTGCTTCCCGTCACATGCCTCCTCCAGTGACAGGGTATGGGACATTTAAATGGGTCTGGAAGGTCTGGTGGCACATTCTCCATCCATAGCAGTAATTTTCCCCCTCTACAAGTTTTTGAGAGGCAAGAGGGAATGATGGTAGTGGCCGACTCAGCTCTGTGAGTGAGAGGGGAAACATTACCAGGATCAAGGGGCAATGTATTTTGCATGCCTGGAATTCTTCAGGCTCTTTCCAGCTAATCGACACTCCTCCTATTTTGGGATAATTTGTCTTCTTGCCTCCTGCTCCCCAGCTACCTCTGAGAGGGAAACTCTGACAGGAGCTGCCTGCCTGAAAAGGGAAGCCTATCCTTTGAGCTTGGGGTGTGTCAGACAAAGGCAGACAGAGCTGCAGAACAAGATCTGTACAGAAGACAGACTCTGTGCTGCGTACATAGAGACAAAGCAGATTATCTGTGTGCTTCATGAAGAGCTTTCAAAATCCTGCACACTTTATTCATGCCAAAGTCCCATTGTCTTCAATGACTATCAATGGATTGATCAGTATTTCTGACTTTTCCATCATGGTAATGTCTAGGATTAGGGTTAAAGAACACCTACTCTGTGCAGAATGATGATGTCAGTGCATAACTTGCACATTTGGTTAGTTTCTACATTGTTTAAATATGTCTACGACTATACAGAATTCACTTTCTATATAAGCATGTGTAGAGAACCTAGTACTGTGGAACCCTGATTCCTGACTGGAGTGCCTAAGCATTGTCACTGTACAAATTATTATTATTAGTAATAACAGTAAATAAGAAGTCATGAAAATAGTACTCAGATATCATGAATGTAGATAGATAGATAGATAGATAGATAGATAGATAGATAGATTTCCCTTTTCCACCGGTATTCCTCAGAACCACATTCATATCTTGGACGGACTGACTCACCTCTTCATTCTTTCAGGGAAGATAAATTGTGTTCTGGGCCATTCACTATGTATGGGTTATTTCTGACCCAACCTTCATAAGTAAGGTATTATTTGCAGTGTGTGTAAAACTTAATGATGAAGATCCAATGCCTCTTTTCCTCACAGCAGAAGTTTTCCTGGGCCAAAATGCCTCCCTGCCCCAGTGGTATATGCAGCATGACATGTGCACCAGTTAGCAGCTGTGTTCCACCACAGAAGTGGCTGTATTCCAACAGTGTGCACATACATGGTTTGTGAAGTACTTTGGCATGCTCCAGGAGGAAAGGGGTATGGAAATGTAACATGTTATTCTTAGTGGCTTCCAGGGTAGATGCTATAGAAATGCAGCACTTATTATTGAGTGGCTCTAGCGATATTACAAACCACAAGAGCCATGTTTGAATCACTGTACTCCTGAGCTGGAAGTGGTCTAATTATTATTATTATTATTATTATTGGATTCCCCTCCCCCACACTGACCTGAAATCCCTCCCATGCTTTACCTCCTCCCACTCTCTGCCAAAGACCTCCTTTCATTTCACATAGGAAATGATACCAAAAGCACTTCTGTGTAACACAATTTGCAGTGGTGGACCTTTCATCTCTGCGAGCAAATCATGGCAATGGGGAAATGATGTCATCCCAGCAGGGCTAAGGGTGTGATGTCATCATGACAGCAGTTCACTTGAAGTGCTGGTGAAGCAGGCAAGGCTCTGAACTAACGTTCTCTTTTTAGTCATAGGGCAGATACAGCATGGTCAGCAGCGAGGCAGGCACTGCAATTAAGCCTCAGTCACAAACCTGGAGGGACACTCCTCGTGAGGGGCAAGAGGAGAGATCAGTCTCCATGACCTTGGCTAGGACTGCCAACAAGGGAGACAATGAATGTAACTGCATTAGTGGGAGGGTCTCATATTGTAAATAACTGGTTAATAGAGCTGGGCAAATATCAGACAAACCCATGGCATACGCTACCTTCGGTGTGTGTGATGATGACTATCTCGGGGTGCCTGAGAGGGAAATGATGCGTGGAATGGTGGAAAAGGGATGCAGTACTCCATGCAGGGCCTGAATAATGTGGAGATCAGAGGACAGAAGTGGGGAGCACATTGATTAACGCTTTCCTCTTTGTGTATCCTTTCTATCCGAGAGTTGATGATTTCATCATCTTCTCTGATGAGTGTGGGAGCAGCTGGATGCTGGGGGCTAGATCCTTAACTGTGCTATGGTTATGTTCAATGCAGCTGGCCTTAAGCAACCCTTCCATTCCCCTGATACTGGGGCTGTCAGGGAGTTGACATGGTTCCTAGTCTTGACATCGCCAGGAGCGGTCGCACACAGAGACCTCTCCATCAGCTGGAACGCTGTGTGGTACCTTTGTGCTTTCCTGTCCCTAGTGTGCCTGCGTGGTGATGAGATGGTTTGACGCCAGCTGAGGTTTTTCCCAGACTGCTTGAAGTTTTAAACCCCTTTGTGCCCAGTGGGAAACATAAGTAGGGCTGAAAGGCATGATCCTAGGTGTCTAACACCACATGGACACAGGCAGCTTTGCAAATGCAGGCACTCGTTTGATGCTCACAGCAGCTGGCATAACAGGTTAACAGGCTCATAGACTCCATGGCCCTGTTGACACCCTGCCACCTGGCAGGCTGGTCTTACTGCTCGCTGAAAGTTTGCAGTGCTATAGCACTTTGCATCTGAGGCGTTTAATGCGCTCTGAAAACATCAGTGAATATAGATTCACCCCCTCCCAACACAATAGGCATAATTGTACCCATTCAATAAATTTTTGAGGCATAGTCACACCCCAGGGTCACTCTGATATTGACTGGACATGGTCAGCCCTCATGCTCACTGTGAGTGCTATAGGTGTGGTCATGGCCTATGCAAACTCTCACATGTTCACGGGAGCGTCTTCCATCCCCTGGCTCACTCTCACATATGGATGTGGGTGTGGTCAGTCCCCATGCTCACTCGCACTCACTGATGTGGGCGTGGTCACCCTCACACATTGGTGTGAGCACAGTCCATCCTCTCACTGACTCTCACATTGATGTGGGTGCAGCGAGTTCCCCTGCTCACTCATATGCTGTGGGTGTGGTCAGACCGAGCTTATGTTAGCGTACGAGTGACTACTCCAAATGCTCACTCTCACACATTGATCTGAACATGCTTCCTCCCGCTCACAAACTGATGTGGGTGTGGTCAGTCCCCACACTATTCTGACACATGAATTGGGGTTGGAGTCAGTCCCCTCGCTCACTCTGACGTACGTGTGGGTGTGGTCAGTCTGCATGCTCGCTGATTGACTTAGCTGTGGATATTGTCAATCCCCATGCTCACTTGCACACACTGATGTGGGTACCGTTGCTCCCCACTTTCACCGTCATATTGCTGTGGCATGGTCACTCCCCAGGCACACTCTGCCTGATGTGGGGAGATGAAGTGGTTCCCATTCCTTGATGAAGTCAGTTCCCATTCACACTCACCTTGGTGTCTGCATGGGTACTCCCCATGTTTGCTCTCACACACTGGTGTGGGCCTGGTCATCCAATGCTTACAATTACACGTTGATGTGTGTGGAGTCATTTCTCACATTCATATTCACAACTCAGCGTGGGTATGGTCAGTCCCAGCCTCATGCTCACATTCCTGTGGACATGGTTAGAGCCCCGTGGGGATACAAAATTTGTATCTGCATCCGATCTGCAAAAATGGTCTGTGAATATCCACAACCTTATCTGCTCATATTGTTGTGGGCATGGTCTGTCCCCATGCTGACTTGCACACATTGGTGTGATTGTGGTCCATCCCCATGCTCACTAACGCGCAATGGTGTGAGTATGGTCCGGCCCCATGCTCACTCGGACACATTAGTGTAGGCGTGGTCTGTCCCCCTGCTCACTTGCACACATCTGTGTGGGTGTGGTCAGTCCCCATGCTTACTTGCACATGTGGGCGTGGTTACTGCCCACACTCACACTGGCCTGATTTACACCTAAAAGTTAGAGAAACAAGGTGGGTGAGGTAATATCTTTTATTGGACCAACTGCTGTTGGTGAGAGAGAAAAGCTGTGTGTGTGAGACTTGAAAGGTTGTTTCTCTCACCAATATAAGTTGGTCCAATGAAAAATAATATCTTAGTCATGTCAGTTCCAGGCGATCGAAAACTTAAGTCAACCTAGCTGCATCGCTCAGGGCTGTGAAAAATTTTATGTCTGGTGTAATGTAGTTAGGATGACCTAACCCCCTCCTGTTGATGCAGCTAGGTTGATGGAAGAATGTGCAGCTGTAGGGGCTTGCGGTGTGGACATACGCTCTGACACAGTGATGTTGTATGGGCAGGCCCCACACTTACTCACTCATGTTGATGTGGGTGTGGTCCCTCCTCATGCTCACTCTCACATTGATGCAGATGACATTAATGTAGGTGCTCAGCCTGTGCTCACTGTCACATATTCATGTGGGCGTGGCCACTCCCCGTACTCACGCTCACACATTCGTGTGGGTGCAATCGGTCTGCAGGCTCATTCTCATGCACTGATATACCTTTCTGTTGACCTAGCTCCAGCTACACTGGGGTTTAGGTGAGCACAAGTGGCCATAATGAATGTGGAATTTTCACACCTCTGAGCTCGGTAGTGATGGTGACCTAAGCTGTAAGTGTAGCCCCGGCCCTGGTATTTGAAGACATGTGTTGAGGGTGTAGAGGCCATTGCATTGCCAGCTCGCCTCTGCTCTTTAGTAACTCTTTTGATAACTACCGGATTGGAATATTGATGGAAAAGTATCCCCTTGTCAATATGTAGTTGAGCTGTTACCTACTCAAGCGCTGGTAAATTATCAATAGAAGTACAGTATGTACCATACACTGAAAGGAGCCATTAAAGGGTAAAATCTACCCTGATGTATGAGACCAGCACGAGGCCTGTATGGCATTGTATTTCTTCTTAACACTTCTACATAGGGATTACAACATAAGTGGTATATGTGGCCCTCTGCTCAGGTGGGATTAACAGAGATACCAATTATCTCGTAACACTGGATGAATTATCGCTATCTACTTATTTTCCTTTCAATGAACCTGGCTTTGAAAGCACAAGCAGATGAGAACAGAGGCAAGAGAGGGTGGTTATAGATGAGGCATTTGCGAGGCATATATCGTGTGAGAGGGAGTATTTGTGTCTCCTCTGTGGTGGAGCATGCCATAGTATAACCCTTCAGTGGGATTCCTCCAGGGCAAAAGACAGCAGTAACACCAAACTCAACACTGCTAACACCAAGGCCTTACACAAAGCCACCCTGAAAGCAGCGTGAGTTGTTTTTTTAGGGCAAAGGGGTGGTGGATTTGAAGAGTCAGTACAAATAAATAGAGGATGAATGTTTCTCAACAACAGCAAATATCTGGAAATATTACAAATTAACAGGGGGAAGAAGTCACATGAAATTAAAGAGAGGCAAACAAGTTAGTTCAGGTCCGCCGCTGCAGCCAAAGAGCACTCGGCACAGAGGATTGGCTGAAAAAGTGTCTTTGAATCACCTTCGCATAACTCCAAGGGAACACTCTTGCGGCCAGATATTGTTAGGGTGTTGGGTTATCCCTACACCCCCTTTTCCCTGGCCATACCCCTACGCTTAGGTAAGGGTAGGGGGTGGTTCTGGCACCACTGCAAGTGTTGTGTGTAGTACTACTCACCGCATTTTTATAAAAAGGTTTTTCAACTAAGGAAAATGACTTTTTGAACAATACCTGAAGTTTCACAAATATTTTCATATTGATTTACATTTTCTGATTTTTGTCAGTGAAATGATTCCAAATAAGAAAAAAAAATCAGTTTCAATCAAACTGAATCTAAACAAAAAAAGTTTTTCTTCTCCACCTGAAAAAAAACAAATAAATAAGTAAACCCTAGATAAAAGGTGCTTCAAATCAAATTAAAATTATTTTTATTGGTTTCAAATCCGTTCCAAACGAACGTTCGTTTCAAATCATTACATCAAACAATGGGGATGTTTTGGGGAAAAATGTCAAGGAAAATACAATTTTATTACATTGGCTATTTTCCACAGAAAAGAATTCAACATTTTTGCACAGTCCTAGCTGGATACCCCTGTGTAGGGGAGAACCTCGTGAGCCTGAATCCACCATGTAAAAACAACTTTGTTCTGGGGTCTGATGTGAAGTTGCTAAATTGAATGACAGGATCTGGCCTGCTGTATGAAGGGAATATGCAAAATCACACACACATACATGCATATAAACAACAATGTGGTAGTTTTGCCACATTGCTGCCACATGGAGATAAGGGTGCTGCTTTCCCCGTGCCCTACTCTTGAGAGGCCTTGCCCAACCTCACGAAGGGTGGGTGAGATGCCATCAATGAAAGAGCCTTCACTGCATGTGGAAAATTCTTTGTCTAATTCCTTCCCCCCACCCCCTTTCTCCTCAAAGGTTGAAAAAAATGATGACGTTGACCAAAAGATCGAGCAAGATGGCATCAAACCAGAAGATAAAGCCCATAAGGCAGCCACCAAAATCCAGGCCAGCTTCCGCGGACACATAACAAGGAAAAAGCTCAAGGGGGAGAAGAAGGGAGATGCCCAAGCGGCCGATGCTGAGGCTGCTGAGAAAAAGGATGAGGCCCTGGCTGATGGTGTGGCAGAGAACAAAGAGAGCGACGCTCCTGCTGCCACAGAAGCCGCTCCGTCTGACAGCGCCCCGCCTGCAGAGGGCAGCAAAGATGGCAGCGCTCCCTCAGAGGAGAAGCAGGGGGAAGGCACTGCTGATGCTGGCTCAGAGCAGTCAGCCCCGCAGGCACCCACTCCCGCCTCCTCCTCCTCGGAGAAACCCATTCCCACTGCCACTGAAACAGAAAGTGCCACTAAAGCTTCCACTGATAACTCGCCGTCCTTGAAGGCTGATGAAGCCCAAGACAAAGAGGAGCCTAAACAAGCCGATGTGCCTGCTGCTGTCACCACCACTGCTGCAGAGGATGCTACTGCTAAGGCAACAGCGCAAATGGAGATGGCGGAGAGCAGCCAAACCGAAGAGAAGACAGGTAAGTGGACATCAGGGAGCAGGGCTCTCTCTAAATGGTGGGGGAGGAGACGGACTCCAGTGTAGGGAATCGTTTTAGTGTAACAAGAGTGTGAATCCAGATCTGTGGTGAAAGCAGAGTGTGAAGGGAGTTTTTTTAACCTCATTTACCTTGGGCTTGCCCAGAGACAACCCCCTGAATTCATATCCTCAACTTTGGGCTGGTCTACACTAGGCGGAGGGATTAACTGAAGATACACAACTTCAGCTATGTGAATAACGTAGCTGAAGTTGGCGTACCTTCAGCCGAGTGACCTGCCGTCCTCATGGTGGTGGCGGCGGGCGGCGGCGTGCTCCCCCATCGACTCCAGCTTGCACCTCTTGGCAAGCTGGAGTTCCAGAGTCGACAGTGGCACCGCTGGGGATTAATTTAACAAGACGCGATAAATCGATCACCAAAAAATCGATTGCTACCCGCCAATCCGGCAGGTAGTGAAGACATACCCAGGGCCTGATTCTCCACTGTTTTGCCCTTTGTGTCAACATTTACACCTGTGCAAAGTGAGTGTAAAATGTCATCACTGGTGTGAGCAACCAGACACTAAACCCTAAACCCAGGGTTGTGAGTTCAATCCTTGAGGGGGCCATTTAGGGATCTGGGGCAAAAAATCTGTCAGGGGACAGTACTTGGTCCCACTAGTGTAGGCAGTGGGCTTGACTCGATGATCTTTCAAGCTCCTTCTAGTTCTATGAGATAGGTATATCTCCATATATTATTATTTTTTAATACAATCTTGATTTGGTAAAATTTTACACCCACGCTGCAGTCACTTGGCATAGGTGTAATGTCCCTTTCATTTGGATGTTATAATCCCCTTTAATAGTGAGGTCATACATGTCCCAACTCCATTATAATGACCAGAACAAAGTAATTTATTACAGCAGATATTGATTTGATTATTTTCACCTATTTTGTGCACCAGTTGTCAGTAAACTGTTTACAATACTTTTGCATTTAATTGGTATTCTAAATTATTTGCAATTTTTTTCAGTAAATGTTTCTTGGCCTGCAGATCATTGGAACTGCGAACATTACAACTGAATATACAATTTGCAGTTCACGCTCTAACATAAGTAAATAGCTTAGCTTGCCAACACAGTGAGTTGTAAATTTCACTATTGAATATACACTTTTTAAAATTAGCTTTCAATGAATATTTGAATATTCAAGCACAACATTTGTTTTTTATTCATATTCATTCGATATCCTTGCTAGTGGAACTCAAGTTCTTGAGTGTTTTCAGAAAGCAAATGCAGAAGGTTGCGATCACAGTCAAATCAAAATTCCCTTTGAAATGCTCATGAATACTGGTAACAAAATCCCCTTTCCCACTATATGATCAGCTTTGCCAATCACAAATTCACACAATTGGTTTATCCTAAGATCACAGAAGTTAGAGATATGGAAAAAAAAAAAGATACAATATGTCTTTTTATCCATTTCCCTCATGTGGGATTGTTCCCTGTAATATATGTTTAGGCATGGCAGAATTTTATTTTAATTTTTTTATAATTTTGATGGTCAATATCATGTTTATTGTAAGCCCTTTATTTTTTTTTATTAATGTATATGTTCACAGTTGTGAGAAATTATGTGTGTGTGGGGGGGGTGTCAGATAATTAGTTAATGATGGTAGATACTGAGATTCCAAAAGTTTAGGCTATTTAACCATTAAAACACGAATTGTCAACATCACATATCAAAATATACAAAGCAAACAGCCTTAAATCGAACCCTAAGTTCTCAAGCAGCATTTTTCTTATTCTAACTATCTGTCATATATTATGATTATTGATGGAAATATTTTTTCATCTGTTTGTGTGCATAAGGTGAAATCGACGTTTTCTAATCCTTCCAAGTCTAAATATGTTCTACAGTAGTTTGCCTAGTCTCGTTGTGAAGCGCTTTCACTACAATAGGGCTACCAAAATGGATCTTCCAATGTTTCCTAGATCTCACAGCTAGGAAATGTTCCCTGATACACAGCTTACATTTTTCTTTTCCTAATTGCATCCTATCACTCCCCTGAGTCCCTCTAAAAAATGTTTCTCCTTCCTTGGCGTTTACTCCCTTCCCAGACTCATAGACAGTGACCATGTCCCTGCAGTCATCATTTAGTTATGCATTATCCTGCCAACTCCCAGCACTGCTGTGGTGGCTTGGTCATCCATGAAAGAGCGAGGACTACTAAACATCTGTCACTACAGCACTCTGCCAGTCCAGGGACTGATATCTCCATCTTTTCTCAAAATCTACTCTTTCAGTTCTATCAGGCTATTTCTCCCTGAAGTCATTCTCTTGGCTTTCAAAGTTCATCTTTTATCATTTCCATGGTTGAAGACTAGCACAGAACTATGCAGTGTGAGGCTGCCAAAAATAAATACATCAAATTGGCTACTGGCCAGCGTCGTTGGTTGGCTCATTGCCATAGCACGCTTGGCTGCTACTACTATGAAGAGTAAGTGCAGGTCATTCTACATTTGTGTGGTGTTATTCATTTGGGTAGACTTTTGCTACTCTCATCATCATACCCTCATCGATGGGTATGTGCCTGGGGTACCACTAGCAGTGGATGAGGGCATTTGACCTACATCCTTGGGCGATAGTTTGCCTCTGCATCTGAATGAAAGAAAGAAAAGGAGAGACAGAATGAATGAATGAGTTAATCAATTAGCCAGATTGTATTACCTGGAGTGCTTAAAATTAAACATTTCTGCAGCAGACAGGGAGTGGGGCAGCTCCTCCAGAACAGTATTTATTGCACTAACACACTCATCATCCCCCAACGGTTTACCCTAGATACTCTGTTAAGCTTGTCTTTTAGGTAACTGCTTTGGAAACTGGTTTTAACCAAGCAATCTTGTGTCCAGTATTAATTTACTGGTGCCTCAGGGTTCCCTGAATCTTTTTTATAAAGCACCTTCTAAATAGCTCTGATTAGGGCTTCTGGACCATAAAGCAGAGATGTGGGGTTCTACCCAGGATAAAGCACAAATGAGAAACGGGGCCAAATTCAGAGGCTGACCTAAGTTAGAATCCTAGACCGCCTCACACTCCCTTCCCTGGGAGTAGGTGTACATTGATGTTACTTACAAGCTGAGGGAAGATGTAAGTTAACAAAGGAGGTGGCCTACTTAAATTTACACTTCCTCACACTCTCCTGTTGGTTACTTTTCTTGCCACATTCCTGGCTTCTGGACCTTTCATAGAATCCCAGAGTTGGAAGGGACCTCAGAAGATCATCTAGTCCAAACCCCTGCTCAAAGCAGGGCCAATCCCTATTTTTGCCCCATATCTCTAATTGGCCCCCTCAAGGATTGAGCTCATAACCCTAAGTTTAGCAAGCCAAAGCTTAAACCACTGAGCTATCCCTCCCCCACACACTGGCCTATTCAGTGGGACAAAGTCAGGAAGGAAGTGTAAGGAGTATGTACATTACATATTGGTAAGGAGGTGCATATCTAAGGCCTAGTCTATACTACAAAGTTACATCAACATAAGTCGCCTTGCATTCACCTGTATGTGCACGTGTCTGCACTCAGATTTGTCTCCCGTAGATGTAAGTGCTGTTACGATGATGCAGTAAAACGGCTTCCCCAAATGGCATGGAAACATTGTCAAACTACTGAGGTCAATGCAGTGCAAGTGTAGACCCCTGTGTCAACCCTAACAGTCCTCCATAATGCCCCATTCCCTGAGACAGTGATTGCTTTGATCACAATTTTAAATTCAACTGTCCAAGTGTCACAGAGACCAGAAGCTACCCACTTCCCTTACAGCCCCCTGCATATTTTTGAAATGCCTTTTCTTGATTGCCCACCTCATGAGCGGCTCATCTTTGCTGAGTGCAACAGGCGCCCAACCAATCAGGCTGGCTCCACGCACACTGAGAAATACTGGATGCACTCCTGCCTGGACCACACTGGAAGTACTTGATCACCAGGCCTGTGGAGGCTTTGAAGCACAACTGTGGACCACCAATAGAAAAGTGGTCATCTATGAGCAGAATGCAGGGGTATACAGGGAAAGGAGTACAGCAGGGATCAGCAGAAGGAATTTTGCCAGAGATACCACAAGGCCAGGGAATGCAATAGATCCAGCCTTGCAATGCAGACCTGCTGCTGCTGCAATGACCTGCATGTGCCATGCTTGGCAGAAACTCCACGGGCACCTAGCAGAACACTGTGGAACCTCGGAGAAGCCCAAGACAGTGACCCCTGCCATGAAGAGTGAGGAAGAGGAGGAGGAGGAGGATGTGGCTGGGAACTCCAGCCATGCTGTGAACCAGGACCCATTTGAAATTCTGCCACAGTGTAGCCAGTCCCGCCAAGCAAGTGCGGGTGAGCCTGATGAAGGGAAAGGGAATTCAGGTAAGTGTGTGCATGCATTTTTCCTTAAAATCTTGACATTTAAAGATGGCACTTGGCCCATCCCCAAGTTACTAAAACACAGGTATCTACTTTTCATTGTTTGACTCATATGAGAAGAGGTAGTGGTACAATAAACAGAGGTAGAGCTGGCCTCCGGTTTTCATACCCCTATTGGACTAGGCGGTGGGGGGAGTGTGTTCATGCTGAGCTCTTTGTTTAGGTATATAGGCATGTCCCTTAT
This sequence comes from Dermatemys mawii, assembly GCA_007922305.1. NCBI lineage: Eukaryota > Metazoa > Chordata > Testudines > Dermatemydidae > Dermatemys > Dermatemys mawii. Next base: position 28,109,383 of record ML677351.1, read on the forward strand.
ATCTTCCTGAGTGGTCTCCATGAAAGTTGCATGGGGGTACTTTGCAATCCAGCTAAAAATCACGACTGGCTGTCAAAAATGGTGCCAATATCCAGTGCCATTGTCCTATACTCAGACCCATCGAATAGGGACTGAAATGTTACAGCTTCATGCAACAGAAAATCCTTGCCCACTCCCATCGCCCCTGGTGGGCCATACTCACCCTGGCTGGGGCTGAAGAGCCGTGCTATGCAGAGGTGCTCCAAAGCTGAAGTGTCAATAAACATTTCTCATTAAAAGTGTTTGTGGGAGTCACGGAAGGATTCTTTGGAATGGATCTTTTCCCCTTTCCCATGTGGCTGTAAATCCAATGGTACATCTGTCTGTTTTTATCAGCAGCTTCTGGCACAGCAGCCTGAAGGAATGTCCCCGTCACACACGCTGAATGCCTGGCCCTGGATAGCAGGAAAGAGAAGAGGACTAAAGAGAACACGTTCAGCAAGTTCCCACAAGCTGTGCTGCATCATCCCATGAATGAAGGGCCTGGGAGGCCAATGTGACTGATAGTATGGAGAAAGATAGAGAGGAAAGGACAAAGGTCCAGGAGTCTCAGCAGGTGTTAGAGCGGGAAATGCAGGACGACATAATGAGTCTTCTCAGGCAGCAAACCCAAATGCTGCCGACTCTGACTGACCTACAGGTCCCCAAATCCCGAACTCTCCGTTTTTGAAGTCCATGGAGAGCTCCACTGTCGCTGCTCCCTAATTGCCCAACATACCACATGTCATCATCCCTACTACACTCCGCTCCAGGAGACAGCAAGGAAACCCACAGCTTCACACACACTGACCTGTGAGCACCACGACTGGTGTATGCGTAGCCACAATGGACTACATTTATTTACTCACAGGGACATAAACATTTATTTCCTTTATATTTCTATTTTTTTCACCCCATTAAGTTATGTTGAAAATTTGTATAACATTGCCTGTGGTTTCTTTGCCCGTGGATTTTCTGCACTATTTTTTTCCACTCAATAAAGTTCAATTTTGGGACAACCAGTTTATCTTTATTAACTCACAACACACATTGCAGAATGCATAGTGGCACACAAAGCAAACAGCACTTGTAAATGCACCCTGCATAGAATTTACGGTTTAAGGAAAACACCTTGTCACATTTATGAATATACAGTGAACACTACACAGTTCTTAGTAGCACGCAAAGCTCCAGGTCCAGAGAACACTCTGGCAGAGAATACTACTGTAGCTGAGAGTTAAAGTGCTCTTTCAAAGCCTCCCACAACCACATAGCTCCAAGTTTGGCTGTTGTGATAGCCCTTGGGTCTGGCTGTTCAAAGTCAGCAGGCAGTCACTGCTCCTCTGCCCTTCACACTGGTGGCAGCTTTTCCTCCTTTGACTCACAGATCTTTCTTTGGTGCTGTGGAGGTGGCCAGTGGCCAGCTTCCTGAGCTGGGGAGCGAGGGGGTAGGCTGGCTCCCCAGGAATCACTACTGGCATTTCAGTATCACCAATGGTAATCTGCCAGTTGGAAAAAAAATGTCCCTAATTGCAGCTTTCTGAACAGTCCTGTGTTCTTAAAGATGCGAGCATCATGCACCTTCCCTGAGCTGGCAACACTGATGTTGGTGAAGTGTCCCCAGTGATCCACCAATGCTTGCATAACCAGAGAAGTAGCCCTTTCTGTCAATGTACTCTATGGCAAGGCGCTCTGGTGTCAAAATAGAGACGCAACTATTGCCCCACTGCAGTTGGAGAACTCTATTTCTTCAAATCAATCCGCTCTTTCCTGCACAATCCCGAGAGTCACGATCCTGCATAGCAGGAGACGATTAATGAGCCCTGCACTTCTCCATGACAATGGCATCCAGTGTGGATTTTTCAGTGCCAGTTATTTCTCACTGACCAGTAACAATCCGGCGTTGCAAGCTTCCAGAGTGCAATTGACACTTGCTTCTCCATTGTCAGTGCAGCTCTCATTCTGGTGCCCCTGATCTGGAGGATAGGCCACACTCAGAACACAGATCCAGGAACGTGGCTTTTCGCATCTGAAAGTTCGGCAGCCAATGCTCATCATCCCAAACCTGCATTATGATGCTATCCCACCAGTGAATGCTCATTGCTCAAGCCCAGAAGCAGTTCTCCACCAGCTGCCAGCTGCTCTGTGAACACCACCACCGACCTTGAATGGGTTTGCGCTATGTCCCGCCGCAAATGGTCCTTGAAGAAATCCTCATGTCCCTGGTTGTTGCATTACTTCCTGAGGATCTGCAAATACAGGAGACTCATGCCTTGTGTATTTGCAACATTCAGGAGAATAGTGCAGAGCTCTGTGGGCACCACGATTCTCTAAGAGATGGCAGAGACTGAAAAGTGCTGCACTGGATTGTGGGATTGTTTTAAAAACTAAGGGATGGAGAAAATTGCATGCTGGGAATTTGATCTCTATCTCCCAGAGATCTCTGGGCAAGTTATTATTATCCCACAAAACATTGCGAAAATGTCCCAGAATGTATTGTGCTGGATGGTGGAACATGGTATGCTGGGATACCTACCCATCATCTACCACACTTTGCATCAACACACGCCCTGCTGGTGAGTATACACATCACTGACACAAGCAGCCAAGTGTGCTTATGCCTGGGTAACACAAAAACTTTGGCGTCTGCATACTAACATAACATGTGTCAACCAAAGTCTGCAGTGGACATGGACTAAGTAAGTGAGCCATATGCTATTCTCAGTTGCACTGGTTTAAATCTGGAGTGTCTCTATCGAAGTCAGTGGATTTACTCCAGATTTAGACAGGTGTAAAGAGAGATCAGACTCCAGTCTGGTTGGTCTGAGGGAGTCTATGATAGCTGGTGTAACATGCACTTGGTGGGGTGCAGGAGACGATGTGAGTCATACCAGTTTAGACTTCCTTTTGTCTTTCCTAAACTCACCTCTGAATTTGGCTCACTCTCACAACAAAAGCACTCTTAGAATATCAGGGAAGAATACAGTGAAGCACAGAAACCTCAGCTAGCAAATGTACCTCAGGATGCAAATTGATCTTCCTTTGTACAGAATTGAAGAACGCTCTCCTGCTTGGTGAAATAGCCTTAAAATGGCACAGTCTCCCCGCTGCAATGGAATAATCAGTCACCCTACAATCACTTTACAAGTCTGGCAGGTTCTGCAGTTCCCAGAGGGCTCCACATCTCAGGAGCCAGGCACACTGGCAGTCACCACTTCCACTTACTTCCTTAGAGAATGGAAGTCTCCAGGGACACTTTTCAAGATGTAAAAGCTTTGTTTGAAGTGTATCAGAATATTGACCCGGGGACAACCTAGGGAGCATTGCCTATATAAAGATTTGCCTAGGGGAAGTACTGTCTATTGTAATGTACTTGCTAGTGTGTATGGTCTGATCTACACTGGAGGATTAGTGTGTGTAACTGAAAAGTTAGCATTGGCCCATGCATCACTGGCACGATACAGAGAACCGTTACTAGCATACTTATTTCAATCGCACTTATCCCTGCATCTACACAACGCAGCATAGGAAAGTGATGGAGGTACACTTCCCCCGGGGAACAGCGGTGTAACTGTAACCCGCAAGCTAGTTTGCCAGCACTTCTTGTCTACCATAGTGCTCTATCAGTACAACTTAAGAACAAACACTAGCATTGCTCATAGCATGCCCCAGCACTATAAAGCCTGAACCTGATTTTCTGTTGCACTGTAGCCTTCTTCTCAGCATATGCACAATGTGCCTCCGGTGGCATGTGACCAGGATTCATCACCGGATTTGTTTTGCTGGTTGGATCATTTGCTTTCCTGGCTTGGCCCGGGCACTGTAGTCATTTGCATCAGTGCACAGTGGGTGTAAAATGCTTATGAAGGTGCAGAGCAAGGGAGCATCAGATGCCACAGCTCCAGAAGGTTTGTAGCAGATCTGTGGATAGAAGCTTGGTGTACTAGGAGCTAATATGCAGCGTACCACAATTTTCCAGAGTACATGAGCCCTATGTGGCCCCCGTTTCTCCTTTACGGGATGGCGTGACCTACCCACTGCAGTGTGTGCCCTTAACTGTCACTGAATGAGGTTCTCCTTAAGCAATGTGTGTTGGCGTTGTATGTTTGGAGCGAAAGACCTGAGTTCAAGCTCTGCTGATATTCATGATAATAACTGTGTTTAGTAATACTATGGAACTATCTTCTTAATGAGATCAGGTGAATCAAGAGCCTAGCTATTGTTGAGAAAGCCTTTCGACCATGATGCTTACATTACAAGCACCCCCCTTTTATTCCTACCAGCCAGAAACAAAACAACACCCCCTAGCCCAGGCAGAGTATTGAACCCCAAAAGGGAAAAATGCCAGAGACTCCATAAAGTCCACCACGCACTTCACTACTGCTACTGATTTTAAATGGAAGGCACTCATATACTTAGGGGATGTTGGCAATATAAAATCAAAGCTAGACAGATAGATGATCACTGTGAAGGGTAGCTAGCTGCTGAATGTCGTATAGTCATGGCCATGCAGGCCATTGTAGTCATGGGTTCTCTGTAGACCATGAGCTGCTAGGCTGAATGTTGCAGCTGAACACAAGCATATCAAATATCAGTTGGGATTCAATAGTCAAAGGGGCAAATCCAAGAGCATCGTCAGTGTTAGACAGCTCTGCACTTTGTGCTGCAATTCCTTTAAGGTGAAAGCACTAATTCGTCCATAAAATGATAGGCTTAGGCAAATTCCACCCAGTCAGTGTGATCAGATTAGCTGAACATGCCTTGAGTGCTTTATAATTGCTGCAATTAGAGCCAAGAAAAATTAGTGGCACTACAGTGATCACTTCCAATCCATGCAGCAACTCCATGGATTCAGCTAAGGTGGACCTATGCACTCTGAAATTATGCGACCATGCAAATGGTTGAATAGGAACATAGGAATTACCAACCTGCATTACAGCCAAAATCCATCATGTTCAGTATCCAGCTTCTAACAGTGGCTAGCACCAAATGTGTCAAAGGAGGGTGTAAGATCCCCACAGCAGGCAGGTGTGGGTTAATCAGCCCCCTGTATTAGGGCTCATCCTGATCTCTGAGAGCTAGACATTGGCTTAAACCTTGAAGCAGGAGGTTTAATATCCCTTCAAACATTTCTGCTGTATATCATATTATATTCTTGATAGCCATATAAATATAAATCCGTTTCTGAAACTTGGCCTCAACATCTTCCTGTACTGTGATGGTTTGGATAACAGAAACCCTCTTGGGGTTGCCAACTGATGTGCCAAGAATACTTCTGCCCCTGCTTTCCTGCCCTGGAAGCCTGGGATTTCAGAGCCCTGCCTGGTTTGAGTCACACTCGCTAGCCTGCTTCAAAGCCAGACCCAAGTCTAAACCATGTCCCCTAAAAGCTGGGTGCTTAATTGAAAACAGGTTAGGAAGTGTTCCTGCCTTTAACACTCAGATGCTCAACTCCCAATGGGGTCCAAACCCCAAATAAATCCGTTTTACCCTGTAAAAAGGTTATAAAGGGTAAACTCATAGATTGTTCGCCCTCTATAACATTGATAGAGAGATTTGCACAACTGTTTCCCCCCGCCCCAGGTACTAATACATTCCAGGTTAATTAATAAGTAAAAAGTGAGTTTACTAAATACAGAAAGTAGGATTTAAGTGATTCCAAGTAGTAACAGACAGAACAAAGTGAATTACCAAGTAAAATAAAATAAAACAAAACACACATGTCTATATCTAATACAGTAATAAAACTGAATACAGATAAAATCTCACCCTCCGAGATGTCTCAATAAGTGTCTTTCACAGACTGGTTGCCTTCCTAGTCTGGGCACAATTTTTTCCCCTGGTACAGCCCTTGTTCCAGCCCAGGTTAGGTAGGTAGGGGATTTCTCATGACTGCAGCCCACTTTGTTCTATTCCACCCCCTTATATGGATTTGGCACAAGGCGGGAATCTTTTGTGTCTCTGGATCCCCCCACTCCTTCTAAATGGAAAAGCACCAAGTTTAAGATGGATTTCAGTAACATGTCCTGTGAGTCTCAAAGCCTTCATTCCTCCCAGCCTGACTCTCAGGAAGGCCTGCTGCAAACAGAGCCAGCCATAGTCAATTGTCCTGATTGATGGGAGCCATCAAGATTCCAAACCACCATTAATGGTTCACACTTCACATAATTACAATAGGCCCTCAGAGTTCTATTTCATATTTCTAGTTTCATATACAAGAGTGATAGATTTATACAAATAGGATGACCACACTCAGTAGATTATAAACTTTGTAATGATACCTTACAAGAGGCCTTTTGCATGAAGAATATTTTAGTTACATTATATTCACACTCATCAGCATATTTTCATAACATCATATAGAGTGCAAAGTCACCCTCTTTCTGAAACTTGTTAAATTCTTGGCCTCAACACCTTTCTGTGGCAGTGAGTTCCACAGTTTAATTACCTGTTGTGTGAAATTTGCCACATTTCAGTTAAATTGAATGCCTCCCTGTTCTTGTATTATAAGATAGGGATAACAGAAGCTCCCAATCTACCTTCTCATTTTGATCATGTCCCCTCTTATTCATCTCCTTTATAAGAGAAACAGTTCCAGTCTTTTCATATAAGAGTTTTTTCAGGTTCTTGATCATTCTTATAATTCTTTCCTAAGCACTCTCCAGTCCAGGCTTTTTGATATGGGATGATCAGTACTGCACACAGTGTTCCAGAGGAGGCCGCATCACAGATTTATGTAATGTTATTTTCATATCTTCTATATTGCTCTCCATCCTATTCCATGTGCATCCTAAAAACGTGTTTTCTTTTTTTGACTGCAGCTTCTCACTGTGCTGAGATCTTTATTGAGCTCTCTGTAGTGATGTCCAGGTCCCTTTCCTCACCTGATCCTTCTTCCTTTTGTAAAAATGCTGCATAAATCTTGTATTGAGCCACATGACTGGCTGTAGGGTGGGCCAGTGGCTAAAGAGGCCAAAAAAAGGAGCAGGATGCTTTTGGAGCAGGCTGTTGCAGTGCTGAGTCCTGCTGGGGCAGAGCACCTGCTTTTGTGGAGAATCAAAGCTCTGCAGGACAAGCACTTCTGTGGCTCTGGAGCTCCCAAGATGCTCAGCAAAGTAGTTCCCTCCCGCATTCCTTAAGAGCTTTGCCAAAATGAAGGAAAAGCAGGCTGGCCCCAGTCCTGTACTCCTTAGAACCTCTACAGCTAGGGACATTCCTGCCCTGTGGAATTCCAAAACTCCACAAGAACAAGGTCTCGCTCTCCTTCTCTGGACTGTAGAACTTCTTCAGGGCAGGTACCTCTTCCAACAAGCTCCACCCACCCAGTTCAGTTTTATCAATTCTTCAGCCACAGCCTACTTCTGCGGACTCCCCTTTGCACCAGGGTCAGCTCTGAAAAGAAACCTTTCTTGGGCTGCTACTGTGTATCTCTTAAGGAAGAAGAGGACCTTAAATTTAACTTGTGGGAATAAGTTGGATGGTGGAGAGTGGTTGTAGGCTGTGCTCGGCTGGTTTGTGGTAACAGGCTGCTGGTGATGATGGTATCTCCACCGTGCTGGGACTTTCTACCTAATTCCATGGGTCTTGCGGTATAATTCTGAGGGGCCTTGACACATAATATAGAGCGAATGAACTGCACAATACAAGAGGTCTTGGCTTTAGCCTTTTCTGCCTCTGTCCTTAGACATTTCATTTATTCCGTGGGACACTTGGATGAATTTGAGGATCTTAGCTCAGTTCTTAGCATACACTAGCCCATAGTTTTCAGCTGTCACCTGTAGGGCTGCATGAAAAGACTGATAGCCATGGAAGGCAGGACCGGGGTAAAGAGCTAAAGGAAAAGGCTGTTTTTTTTAACCCTGGCAACAATGTGACTCAAAGCTTTCATGTAAATAGGCTTAAATAGTCATCAGTGATCACACTTAACTACTGGTCGTGGAACCACACACTTTCTGTCATTTTTTTTAGCCAAATAGTAAATGTCTCCTTTCCATCATGAAGGAGAGCAACAGGCATGAAGAGCAAGAGATGGAGGTGAGGGGATATTAGAGAGGATGACTGGATTTGACCCTGACCCGGGTGGCACTATAATACTTGCTGAAAATATAAGAAGTCCCTTTTGCATTTGACAAATACGTGCAATCTCGTGCAATGCTGTACAGCTACAGAAGGCCTCATAGACACAGTTCTGCAAAAGGTATGAGCAGCCAGGACCTGTCAATACTAGAGTTCTCAACATTGCTGACTCTGAGGAAGCTCAGCTGTGGGAACCTGGACTAGATATACCCTTGGAGGAGCTGGAAGAAGGCGTAAGAAGATATAAGTTAAAATAGGGGATGATTACAGCTTAAAACCCTGTGCTCTTCTTGATGCACTTCTCTCTTCTGGCACCTTGGCATGTGGACTTGATTCAATGTGTAAAGAGGGAAGGTGAGAGGTTCAGTGTAAGTGCACATGGGCTGAGTCTATTACAGCACAGACATAAGTGAGTGTCTAAATTCATCTCCTTCCAGTAAGGCTAGGCTTTACTGGTAACTCAAAACCAATAACATGAAATAAACTTCATTCTGCGCTGCTTCCCCATGATAGTTGCCCCTAGGGTTTGAGACTTTCCTTGTCTTAGGTCCATAGTTCCCTCTCACCACACTTATAGTCTATTTGTAGTTAAGTGGACCCGCCAGCAAGTATGACTCAGTAGCAGTGGCTGGATTTGAATGCATGGAGTGCAATCACAGCCCTCATTGAAGTCAGTGGCAAAATCCCCATTGCCTTTAATAGGGCCAGGATTTCACCTGTGGTGTTAGCACCTGAGCCTAGGATGATTTGTTTGCAGTGTTGTTGTAGCCATGTTGATCCCAAGATACTAGAGAAAACAAGATAGTTGAGATAGTATCTTTTATTACACCAACTTCTGTTGAAGCCCCAAAGAAGAGCCCTGTGTAACTTTTATCAACAGAAGCTGGTCCAATAAAAGATATTACCTCAACCACCATGTTTCCGTAGGATGACTTGACAGAAGAGCCATATATCTCAGTACAAGGTCTTAGGATCTGATTCTGGACTCCTGCCTTGTTTAGTCATTTACAGCTTTGCAAAGTGGGCGCACAATGCCACTATATAAGAGGGGTGGCATTCCTCCTTTGCACAAATGTAAATAATGACACTAGAGGCAAGCACATGGAGAATCAGTCCCATATTACACTTTGCCATAGTGTCACAGTAAGTTCCCCTTTGGTAAGTTCACGTGGGTCTAAGGGAGCGTAGGGGCTTGATTCTTCTACATCCTCTAGTGAAGGATTTGCATGTTTCTTCCCCCCTCTAAATGTTGACTGTATGAATTCTTATGTGTGACAATGATATCAGTTAGCCCACTTTGAAAAACATTGCCTTTCTGCCTTCCCTTGCTGTGGGAGGAGACAAGAGGCCTCCGGACACGTGGCTATTTTCTGCTACATGCTCTATTTGGCTTGGTGTCGGTCATGTGGGCTATCAGATGTAGAAGAATGAAGGTCAGAGGGGGTGTAAACCACAGCTGACCCTATGATAACAGCACTGTATGTGTGTTTGTGTTGGGATGTGTTTTGTTGAGGAGTGTTTTAAGAGACGTGTTTTGGGGAGGAAGTTGGGTGCACTGTAGTTTTTGTGTTTTGGAACATCTGTATGGGTTTTTTGGGTACATGTGCTTAAATCCCAACATGAATTGGAGCAGCAGCTGCACAGAGAAACAATTTAGGTGTCACTATGGAAACTGCTAGATTGAATTGTTTCAAGGATACCCCCCATTCCCATCTTTTTCCATTCGGCCCTCTCCCATTTGGCTACACATGGCTCCCTCTGTTTCAATTGAAATCTACCACTGCTCCACAGGGTAGGGGCTGCAGTACAACACGGGGAGCTGATCAACATGGATTCCATGAGCTCTTAACACACTGTAATAGAAATGACTTTCCTTCATTTGAAATTGGTTCTCATTCTCTCAACCTTTACAAGCCTCACTACAACATTTTACAGCCCACAACACTGTAGTAACACTTACTGCTAAAGCCTTTTGAACCATTATGGTAACATTTCTTTTATAAGCATTGCAGTCATGGGTCATGTTTGACCACTCACTGTGGCCCTGATCCCAATAGTCATGATTATTCATGATGACAACACATTACTTACTATTCATTATTAATAATACAACACAGTTCTTTCACACAAAGCTCTCAAAACTGTTTACAAACCCCCACTGAAATAAAGCCATGTCTGGGGTGGTACATAGCAGTTGTTCAGCAGTAAGTAGCCTCGCTACACAACCTTTTGGGACAAGAAGTAAAGAATATAGGATCCAGTTGAAACTGCAGAGGAATTTAAGGAAACAACCAAATTGGAACTTTGCCAGTGTTGACCCCCTTGCTGAGAAAAGTGCCATAGAACCTTTAGAGGCTACTAATTGTACAGCTCATTGAAAGATGGCTCCTGCAGCAGACACGGTGTGCCTTAACATGTTGGGTCACATTGGTTAAGTACTTACTCACAGAGAATAGTATCCCTAACTGAATCAGGTGCGATACTTAGTTGTTCTTTGGAGAACTCCATCCAAGTTCTGATAGTTAGTGAAATACCATAATGTATGGCCTTTCTGGTCAACTCAGAAGCTCTTTAACCTGCCAAGACCTGAATTTAGACTTGAATTGCAACACAGGATGCTCTTATTAAAACCTATGGTGGGCTATGTAGTTCCTTGAGTCCCTGACACTGTTTTAGGAGCCAGACTGTAGCAGATGGAAAAAAACTGAACTCTGAATTCAGTTCAAGGCAAGTAAGTAAGGAGGCAACTGATATTCAGCTATTTTATAAGGTATTTATTTATGGGCCATGGTCTCAACTGGCTTCACTGATTTAAACTAATTGATGGGGCTGGCCCTTTATCTGCATGTATATTCCATTGATGCGTTGGGATATTAGGGCCCATCCTACATCATTTGTGCACTGCAAGCTCAAACAGCAATATTAAAATACCAACAGTTACCATGTACGTAGCACTTTGCAGCTGTAGCTCTCAAAGCACTTATGGGGAAGGGTAAGGATCATTATTCCCACTTCAGAACTGGAAACACTGAGGCACAGAGAGGTGCAATGACTTATTCACTGCTAACCAGTGATTCAGTGACAGAACTGTGACTACACTCCAGTTCTCCTGATGCTCAGGCCAGTGCCCTGCCCATTGAGACCTGTAGCCTCCCCAGGTGGAACATCCATCAATTATAAGAGAAGTTCTGCGTGCATGGAATTTGCAGGTTCTGGAGTTCAATCAAATTTTGGGTTAACGACGGACCCTTAAATCACATATGCAATTTTTAATACATGCCTTAAAATTCATTTTTATTGATGCTCCTTTGCGGTAGCCACAGCGATCAGCTCCACCTTCTCTTCGCATTCTGGTTATGTTAAATGTGTGTGTGTGTGTGTAGGGGGGGTACTCTGTTTAGTTCTCAGTGAACTGAGGTCCACATCACTCCCCACTCTTGTCTGTATAGGGTGACCACATGTCCCAATTTTATAGGAAAAGTCCCAATTTTTGGATCTTATTCTTATGCCAACTCCTATTACCCGGCACCCCCTGTCCTGATTTTTCATACTTGCTATCTGGTCACCCTATGCCCATAGAAAGTGCTCTTCCAGGACAGGGGTGAGGCCCAACGCTAGGGCAGCATGAGGAAACACATATCACTGCTGTAGGGTTGCCACATGGTCTGGTTTTCGACCAGAATGCCCATTTGAAAAGGGACCCGGAGGCTCTGGCGGCACCGTTTATCGGCTCATTAAAAGTCCAGTCAGCAGAGCAGTGGGGTTAAGCAGGTTCCCTGCCTGCCATGGCTCTGTGAAGTAGTGGCATGTCCCCTACTCCTGCTCTTATGTATAGGATCAGTCAGGGATCTCCGCACACTGCCCCTGCCTCAAGTGCCGGCTCTGCAGCTCCCATTGTCTGGGAATCTTGGCCACGGGGAACTGCGGGGATGGTGTCTGCAAATGGGGCAATGCACAGAGCCGCCTGGCCATGCCTCCACATAGGAGCTGGAGGGAGGGCATGCTGCTACCTCCAGGAGCCGCTTGAGGTAAATGCCATCCATAACCTGTACCCCTGACTCCTTCCCATGCTTCAACCCCCTGTCCCAGCTCTGATCCCTCGCCTGCCCTCCAAACCCCTCAGTCCCAGCCTCAGAGCACCCTCCTACTCCTCAATTGCTTGCTCACTCAGGTTTCTGTTTCCTTGCAATTGTGGGTCCCATATGCCTATCAGAAGCCTTTAGGTCATCTCCTGTAAATCACTGCTGTAGCCAAGACAAGAAGTCTGGAACCTAAAGTCAACCACCACACTCTGATCAGTGGAGACAAAGACAGTATTTGTGAGGAGGAAATGACACCATAAGTGGCTGAAGGGAAGAAATGAGTTGGGGCCAGTTAGGTGAAGACAGTCAATCACACATTTTCCTAGCTTGCTAATGCAATCTAGAGCCAGCCCTGACAGAGTCACTGCTGCAAAGAATGACTGGATTTCCTTAATTGCCTTTTCCTTGAGGAGGGAAAGAGGCAGTTTCAAGGTCAACCAGTTGAGGGCTATTGTCATACTATGTGCACATGTGAGATATTTTTCCCTCAGAGAAACAGGGAGACCTTAATCTTCACTACTAACAATCTTCTGGGCCTTGTCGGTCACTCTCCAAGCATAGATCAGCCACTTACCCCTTAAGGATTATAGGCAGCACAATTCAGAAATTATTTCCTCCACTAAGAAATACAGGTAGTTTCCATCCAGCCCATATAGGAGGAGGAGTTTATTATAATGCTACAGGGCTTCTTGTTCCAGTCTTGGGTGTTGGAACACGCACTCCTTGTCTTGCTTTTCCTCTCACATGAGTGTCACAACACTGCAGCTAGACTGACTCCAGTGCAGTTATTCCTGATTTACCCCAGAGTGAGAAGTGAACCAGACCCAACGTGCATTTCGGTGCCCCGTTCTGCTCACTGATAAAGTTAAGTTTAGAGTCTGACCATCAACTCTGGCAGCAAGGAGCACCTCCACTGGGCTATGTCTGTTTGTTGGACTCCTCATTTGGGTTGCTTGGGGCAGTGGAGCCCACACCCCACCTAGATCAAGCCTCCCAACTTTATCAGAGCTCAGTTGAGTTGTTATGCAGACTCATGCCACAGCTAGTAAGAGAATTACACCAGTGCCCTCTGCTGTCCAGAGATCTGCACTGCACTGGGCAACAATGGAGAAGCCTTGTATTTTTCAATGTGTGGGCTGATTGGGTAATTAAAGAGCTGTTCTTGCCACTGCACTCCGGTCATCTAGAGCTAGAGCAGTAGTTCTCAAACTATTGTACTGGTGACCCCTTTCACAGAGCAAGCCTCTGAGTGCGACCCCCCCTTATAAATTACAAACACTTGTTTATATATTTAACACCATTATAAATGCTGAAGGCAATGTGGGGTTTGGGGTTGAGGCTGACAGCTCGCAACCCTCCATGTAATAACCTCATGACCCCATGAGGGGTCCGGACCCGCAATTTGAGATCCCCTAAGATAGGGTGACCAGATGTCCCAATTTTATAGGGACAGTGTCGATTTGGGGGTCTTTTTCTTATATACGCATCTATCACCTCCCACCCACTGTCCCGATTTTTCACATTTGCCTTCTGGTCACCCAGTCTAGAGCTGTTTTTATAGCCAACTAGTCAGGGATGGTCTCTCATTGAGCCTGAATTCATTAACCGAGTAATTGAAGTCTTATTATAAAAAGCTTGTCAGCCAATTAAAACAAGGCAGCTATTGAAAGGCAGCTGCCCCTGATTTGCTGAGTGCAGCATTCAGAAAGTTCAGAGGGTGGAAAGTCCCTCCTGCAGGGTACAAACTGGGAGAGATAGTTTGCTCAGATTCTAATTAAAATTGGAATTCTTTATGCTACTGGCAGCCATCTTAATAGAAAAGAATGCCAGTGCAAACATTGGTTAGTCTGCATGTGTAAGACTCTTCAGATAGGCCTCCCTCCTGCTTTATCATTCCTACCCTGTTCTATACCCTGGAGTCCCAGCTACCAGGCCCCAGCTGCAGTCACTTACATCAGTGTAAAGTGATTTCTGAGCAAGTGTAACATGCACTCATAGATTCATAGCATGTGAGACCTGGAAGAGACCATTAGCTCAGCTAATCTGACTTCCCGTACAACACTGGCCACAGAATGTCTTTCAGAATGTCTAGGTTGGAGGCTACCCTTGGTTTCCATGGCAATCTTGCATAGTGGAAGGCGTGCAGGTTTTGTGACTCCCCAATTTATCAGCCCTGTAGAGTGTATATTAAATGGACACTGGGCAGTGAGGCGGATCATGAACGATATGCATCCATTGGCCTGGGGGAGGGGAGGTGGGCGTGGGGTTGTATAGTAAGGCTGAAGCAATTTGTTCTTTTGTCAATAGGAGATGAGGGAGGAGTGGTGTGTGTGTGTGTGTGTGTGTGCGGCACAGGGCTGCCATCAGTTCAGAAGGCATCAGAAGAATTTCCAGAGCTTTTTGCTGCAAACAGGAAACACCATTTTCCCCATGTCCAGCTGGGGAGAAGAGCACATGCAAGGCCTGCGTCCCATGCTGTGGTGACAAGCCTTGTCCATTATGACAAGGAGGAAGTTGTATACAGAGCGGGATCAGCCCAGTGAGAGCACAGGGACTCTACAATTTTGTGCACTCCTCTCTTGTTCTTCATGCTTTTACCCCGGCTCACTATCAGTGGGTTACAGCGCTCCCACTGGTGCTACCACCTTTTTTAAAGTCAGTCTTGGCTCTGCTCAGCCAGCCTTTCTCTCACTCATAGCCTGCCTCTTCATCTTCGCACAGCTAGCACAGAGCTACAAACCCTCCCATAGGAGCTGCAGCAGGTAAACATGCATGTGAGGATCCCACCTGTCTATGTAGCTTTCATCACAGCTCCCCAACACCTGCTTGGCATTTCCAAAACAGTGCCTCTTTAACTGCTGTACCCTCAGCCTCATGAGCTTGTTGGCTAAGATCGACCTGCTTGCACAGCCAATCTCCTTATGCACTTGAGTAATTTCCACGGTAAGCAAGTTGTGATCTCTTCTGAGCCTTTCAGTTCCTTATAATCTCAAGCCTTCTCTAATGTCTTGACTGCATCTTCTTCCTGGATGACAGGCTGAAGAAAATTGGACACTTCAACCACTGATCTGCCTTGACACAAGTTCCCACACACGTCTCCCAGAGCATCTTCTAGAGATTGAAGAATCCCCAGAAATAGGGCAGAGATACGTTGCACAGAGGGGCACTGCTAAATGGGATGGGGACATCTTTTCCAGTCTGTGTGCCGAAAGGAGTTTCCTACCACTGTCAAATGTCACATTTCACAGATGGAAGAAAAACCTGTCCACACATCAAAGTATTTCTCAGAAAGAGTAGGATGAGCAGGTTTTATGGTTTGTAGGGTACCTAGCAAGATCTTAGGGAAGAGAAAGAGATCAGAAAATGGGTTGTGAATCTCCTTTCCCCTGCTTGGGAGCCAATCAGTCCATGTCTTGCCATACCCCTCTGTTCTGGTGCTAATTCTGGAAAAGTAGACCATTAGCAAGCTTGCCCAGCCTCAGGTTTTGGCCTACGACAGGGCTTTTGTGGAATTTCTCAGGCTTTAAATCCCTCTCCAGACTCTTGGCTCTGCATTAGCTTTTGCCACCAAGGCCATGGGTACTCCAACAGTGAAAGTAACACTGAGGTCAGGATGGATGGTCTAAGGGTAAGGTAGTGGACTGAGGAGGCATAGGTTCAATTTCTGGTTCTGTCATAAACTTCCTATATAAATTTGGTCAAGTTACTCAGTGTTGTGCCTCTGTTCCCCGTCTGTAAAATGGGGCTGATGACACTTGCTCACACCCCAGAGTTGTTGCTTGGAATAGACCAGAGAAATGGGTATTATCCGGGCAGGTCATAATGCAGGTGCCACAAAGGTCAGAGTTCGTTTTAAGTGTGTGTGTGTGTGTGTTATATATGTGTATGTTATATAAAACACACGAAAAGCTATATTAAAATTAAGGTTGCAAAGTCAAACAGCTGAAAATTAGTAAATGCCAGTATTACAATTGACTGCGGTACTGTGGAATAACATCCTCAGGGGCCTGGCTGGGTCAGGAAAGTGATTAATGGGAGCCTTCACCACTTTAAATCCAGCTCAGAGTGTGGCCGAAAGTTTCTGGCTGCTTTTTTTCCCCCTAGACAGTGGATATAGCAGAGATTAGAGCCGTCCCTTTTTCTTGCCAGGACAGAGAGCAACCAAAGCTGGTCTACCTGCTCCCGCCCCCAAAGACTCATGAACTAACCCTCCTGGTTTTCATCTCACCCTAGGAGAACAAGAGACCCAGCTACAAGGCCAATGTGCCAATGAGTTAGTACAGCAATCCAATCACCTATTGTCCACTACCACTGGCTATAAGCCATCCACTCCCCCCAACAATGACCGTATGGTCATGGACACAGGTAAAATCTCCATGCTCATGCTGATGGATCTCTCTGCAGCTTTGATATAGCACACCACAAGGAATAGAGAGGTTATTTTATGTCTATATTTGGCACTGGTATGATCTCTGTTGAAATGCTGTGGCCCAGTTCTGGTGCCCACAATTCAAGAAGGGTATTGATAAATTGGGGAGGGTTCAGAGAAGAGCCACAAGAATGATTAAAGGATTTTTTTAAAAAAACCTTATGGAGATAGACTCAAAGAGCTCCATCTACTTAGTTTAACAAAGAGAGGGTTAATGGGTGACATGATTATATTTAATAAATATTTAAATGGGGAAAAGATATATAATAATGAGCTCTAATCTATCAAATAAAGTGACTGGAAGTTGAAGCTAGTCAAATTCAGCCTGGAAATAAGGCTTATTATTTTAACAATGAGAGTAATTAGAACAATTAACCAAAGGTGGTGGTGGATTTTCCACCACTGACAATTTTAAAATCATTTAAAGATTGAATGTTTTTCTAAAAGATCTGCTCTAGGAATTATTTTGGGGAAGTTCTATTGCCTGTGTTGAGACAGGAGATCAGACTAGGTGACCACAGTGGTCCCTTCTGGACTTAGAATCTATTACTCTAGGTCAGGGGTCTTCAAACTTTTCCCCCCACGACCCCTTTCCAAGCTGGGAAAAGTCTGGCAACCCCTGGGAGGGTATGTCCGCTGAAGTGCCACCGCAGAAAGCGGAAGCTTCCGCTTTCCGTGGCGGCATTTTGGCGGGACCAAAATAGCCCGCCCGGGAGTTCAGCAGTCTCCTGGCGGGCTCAGTGGCAGTGCCGAGGTCTCGCACACCCCCTGTGGTGGGCTCGCGCACCTCTGGGGGTGCGCACACCCCAGTTTGAAAACTACTGTTCCAGATACTGCTACAGACACCTATGTGACATAACGGGTAGATGGCCCAGCACTAGAATAGCTCCAGCAGAACTCAGAGTAAAGATGAATAGCTGCTTCTCCTCTACAATAGCTACATGAGTCCACTGGGGCGGATGTGAGAAGCCAGGGGCCTGGCTGCAAACAGCATGCCAATGCCATTAAGCCATATATCGCCTTCTCTACTGATGCTACTAGACTGTCTACAGGAAGTGAGCTATTGGATAAAGATCAACTGGATCATGCTGAACCCAGGCAAGACTGAAGAGATGCTGACTGGAAGGGAAAACACTTTGACAAGCCTGTCAATACCTTGTCTCCACCTTTCACTGAAGGGACACAGCCTCCATTCGTCAAAGTGGCGTGAAGCCTTTGGGTCTTGTTTGGCTCCTCACTAGGTTTGGATGATCAGGTAGCATCAGTACCTAAACATGCCTTGTCCCTCTTACAGCTAACTAGGCAACGTCATCCCTTTTTGTACAAGGATCTGGACACACTGATCCATGCGTTTGTCCCCTCCAGACTGTATTTCTGACACTCACTGTACCTGAAGCTGAATGTGAAGATGGTGTGCCAGCACCAGCTGGTTCAGAACGCAGGTGCCTGCCTTCTCCAGGGCCCAGGCCCCCTTCCCTGGCACCCAGTCATTTTCCAAAGCACTTTAAGGCCTTGGTCCTAATTTTCAAAGCAATTAATTGCTCAAGCCCCAGCTGCATCAAAGATTGAATTCCAGTCCATGAGCTACCCCAGCAGCTCTGCTCCTTTTGAGAATTGCATTGATCCAGAGCCCAGAATGAAGCATATGAGAACTGGGGCCACAGCAGCTGGCTATGGACCAACATGGGGGAAGCTCACTGGCTGCTCTCCATGCAGCACTTTTTCTAGGGGTAGGATCCGTTAGCCTGAAGCAGAGCTGCCAGGCTGCCCTCTCGCACGAGCACTACAGTCACTCTCTCCTCCCCAGCCCCCCAAAGAGCAAAGTACTTTATACACACACACCTACAGAGCACAGCTATGTGGCTGCATGTGCTGCGGGCAAGGGAACCTGTTCTGGACAACACAGTAAATGGAGCTATTAACCATCCCTTGGCATCTGTAGCCCTTGCTGGCTGATGTATATTTAAAGTACTTTCAGATCTACTGAATGAAGCTCCAGGAACCTCCAGTCTGATTCCCTCAGTGAGGTTGTCCAGTATCATTATGCCTGTTCTATGTGGGGTGCAAACTGTACTCGTACCTTGAGGCCATGCTGCCTTGGTCATGCTCTGTGGGACAGACTCTTCCTCGGCATAAATGCACTGAAAGCAGGCGTGTTACAGCCCGATGACAATGGCCCACTCTGCAGCTGCACAAGGTTTCTGTTCCTCTAGGCGTCTTCTTATTTGAAAAATGTTTCCCTGCCGCTTCCCAAGACAGTGAGCCACCAGGTCTCCCTTTCCAAGTACAATATAAAGCATTCCTGAAACAAGCCTCATTGCTGATCTTGCTGCTGCGCCAACTGAGGAAGGTGCTACCTTCCCAGAGGCTGCAGCTGCCTATGGGACTCCCTACTGACAAGGGAGGCCCTGCTGCCCACAAAGCAGTAACAGTCTCTGTAGCCCCCTCCCTGGTTGCTTTGAATGGCTCAGTTATGATCCATTTCAGTGCAGAATGTGTTGGTTTGCTGAGGGCAAGCAAACACACTGACAACACAGAGCAGTAGCTAGGAGTAAAAAAGCAACCTTCCAGCAATAGCTTAGCCCATGCCCCTCAGCTGTTGGGTGTAGAGCCATATATGTGCATGTGGGAGAACATGAGAACATAAGAACATAAGAATGGCTGTACTGGGTCAGACCAAAGGTCCATCTAGCCCAGTATCCTCTCTACTGACAGTGGCCAATGCCAGGCGCCCCGGAGTGAGTGAACCTAACAGGTAAAGATCAAATGATCTCTCTCCTGCCATCCATCACCCTCTGACAAACAGAGGCTAGGGACACCATTCCTTACCCAGCCTGGCCAATAGCCATTAATGGACTTAGCCTCCATGAATTTATCCAGTTCTCTTTTAAACCCTGTTATAGTCCTAGCCTTCACAGCCTCCTCAGGCAAGGAATTCCACAGATTGACTGTGCGCTGTATGAAGAAGAACTTCCTTTTATTTGTTTTAAACCTGCTGCCCGCTAATTTCAATGGAAGGCCCCTAGTTCTGCTATTATGGGAACAAATAAATAACTTTTCCTTATTCACTTTCTCCATGCCACTCATAATTGTATATACCTCTATCATATCCCCCCTTAGTCTCCTCTTTTCCAAGCTAAAAAGACCTAGCCTCTTTAATCTCTTCTCTCTCCTCATATGGGACCCGTTCCAATCCCCTAATCATTTTAGTTGCCCTTCTCTGAACCTTTTCTAATGCCAGTATATCCTTTTTGAAATGAGGAGACCACATTTGTACACAGTATTCAAGATGTGGGCGCACCACGGATTTGTATATGGGCAATAAGATATTCTCCGTCTTATTTTCTATCCCTTTGTTAATGATTCCTAACATCCTGTTTGCTTTTTTGACTGCCGCTGCACACTGCATGGACATCTTCAGAGAACTATCCACGATGACTCCAAGATCTCTTTCCTGAATAGTTGTAGCTAAATTAGCCCCCATCATATCGTACGTATAATTGGGATTATTTTTTCCAAAGTGCATTACTTTACATTTATCCACATTAAATTTCATTTGCCATTTTGTTGCCCAGTCATTTAGTTTCATGAGATCTTTTTGAAGTTCTTCACACTCTGCTTGGGTCTTAACTATTTTGAGCAGTTTAGTATCATCTGCAAACTTTGCCACCTCACTGTTTACCCCTTCCTCCAAATCATTGATTTAGGAGGGATGGCAGTGGAGGGAATGAGGGGAGTCAGTTCTTCCCTTTCCCAAGGAAGCAGTGTGTTTGTAAATGTGGTTGTATCAGGGTGAACGCACACATTCACAAAGAGCATCTCTCCCTTTTTTCCCTTCCCCTTTCCCTCTCCTGATCTCTCTGGAGAGATGCCCATCAGCCAAAGCTGGAGGGTTTCCATGGCAACCAGGCAGCTGGTGTCTAGACACTGTGAGAAATGCCTTGTAATTGAGCTGCAATTCTAGCTCTCCTCAACCCTACCCCACCCCTTCCACCCTTTTCCTTTCCATTTACTGCACACATGAATGCCTAACAGTGGAATGGAGTTTCCTTTCCACAGGCTGCGGGGTGTGTGGGGAGGATCCCAAAGCCACCTTCTTCTTAGCTTGACGAAGCAAGAAGGCAGCTGCGGCAACAGAGACAGATCTGACTGTCCTCAGAGGATTTGGCTGGGTTAGACAATGTGAGGCACTGTCTCTGGTCTGCTAGGACCAACAGCATTGCCCCTTTCTTCTCCCTGCCCAGCTCAGGGTCTCGGCTGATATGGGGCTGAAAGAGGAGAATCAGGATTGGGAGACCCAAAGTGAAATGAATATTAGTGATATATGACTGATTGCTACCTTCCCGGAGGACCTGACGTCTCATAGACTCATAGAGTTTAAGGTCCGAAGGGACCATTATGATCACATAGTCTGACCTCCTGCACAACGCAGGCCACAGAATTTTATCCACCCATTCCTGCAATATACTTGTCACTTATAATCTGCTACTGAAGTTCTCAAATCATGGTTTAAGGACTTCAAGGTGCAGAGAATCCTCCAGCCAGTGACCCATGCCCTTTGCTGCAGAGGAAGGCGAAAAAGCTCCAGGGTCTCTGCTAATGTGCCATGGAGGAAAATTCCTTCCCAACCTCAAATATGGCGATCAGCTGTACCCTGAGCCTGTGGGCAAGACTCACCAACCAGATACCCAGGAAAGAATTCTCAGTAGTAACTTAGATCCCATCCTGTCCAACTTCCCATCATATGCCACCAGGCCCATCTATTACAATAGTCAAAGATCAATTGCCAAAATTATGTTATCCCATCACACCATCTCCTCCATAAACTTATCAACCTTAATCTTGAAGCCAGATAGGTCTTTTGACCCCACTGCTTCCCTTGGAAGGCTGTTCCAGAATTTAACTCCTCTGATGGTTAGAAACCTTGGTCTAATCTCGAGTCTAAACTTCCTGTTGGCCAGTTTATATCCATTTGTTCTTATGGCCACATTGGTACTGATCTTAAATAATTCCTCTCCCTCCATGGTATTTGTCCCTCTGATATATTTATAGAGAGTAATCATATCTCCCCTCAGCCTTCTTTTGGATAGGCTATACAAGCCAAGCTCCTTGAGTCTCCTTTCATAAGACAGGTTTTCCATTCCTCGGATCATCCTAGTAGCCCTTCTCTGCACCTGTTCTAGTTTGAATTCATCCTTCTTAAACATGGGAGACCAGAACTGCACACAGTATTCCAGATGCGGTCTCACCAGTGCCTTGTATAATGGTTCTAACACCTCCTTATCGCTACTAGAAATACCTCACCTAATGCAACCCAAGACCGCATTAGCTTTTTTCACTGCCATATCACATTGGCGGCTCATAGTCATCCTGTGATCAACCAATACTCCAAGGTCCTTCTCCTCCTCTGTTACTTCCAATTGATGCGTCCCCAGTTTATAACTAAAATTCTTGTTATTAATCCCTAAATGCATGACCTTACACTTCTCACTATTAAATTTCATCCTGTTCCTCTTACTCCAGGTTACAAGGTCATCCAGCTCTTCCTGTATGATATCCCGGTCCTTCTCTGAATTGGCAATACCTCCCAGCTTTGTGTCATCTGCAAACTATATTAACACATTCCCACTTTTTGTGACTAGGTCAGTAATAAAAAGATTAAGTAAAATTGGTCCCAAAACCAATCCCTGAGGAACTCCACTGGTAACCTCCCTCCAGCCTGACAGTTCACCTTTCAGTATGACCCGCTGTTGTCTCCCCTTTAACCAGTTCCTCATCCACCTTTCAAATTTCATATTGATCCCCATTTTTTCCAATTTAACTAATAATTCCCCATGTGTCCCCCTCCGTCCTCGATCTTTTCTCTGGGACTCCCTCTCCGAAAATGCTCCATGACCTCCTTACCTGTGAAATCTTCTAAGAATTCAGGGAGCTGCAATTTACTACTCCCCCATCCACTTCTCTCTGATGTCTTCTGAGTTATCTGGGCACCACTGCCATCTGCTGCTGTGTGTGCCAGGGGATTGAGACCCCCGTTTGTGATCACTAAGGACGCTCTGAGCTTACTGGGTCTATGATGTCACCTGGATCCCTGGGTGGAGGTGAGCTCACAATACACCTAGGGGGAGCCTGAGCCAAGATGGAACTGCAGAGGGCGCTGTGAAGAGCTACCAGCCCCACACACTTTTTCTTTCATTTATAAGTGTGAGGTTACAAGAAAGGAATAGTGTGAGTAAACAGTAAACTTATGTACATCTGTTCATAGGAAAGGAGCCCTTTATACAATGGACAGGCACTTCCCTCAAAAAAGCTGCTATTGGCGCTCAGGGTGTGCTATGGGCCAGCTCCTGATCTGACTATAGCAAGTGACTCATCTGACAATTGTGAAGAATAGCACGAGACATTCCCCATGGAGGAGAGACCCATGCAAGACTCAGTTTCCCCTCTCTCCAGTAGTCAACAGGCCAGCAAACGTCACTCAGTGAAGCAGACTGGGCCTTCAAAGGGATAGTGGTTTCTATGGACCTCTTAACCTGTTACATGATGTAGGAGGCATTTCAGTGGAGGGGGACTGGGGCAAGGATACATTTTAGACAGAGACAGGGAAGAGAGAATGGGATCTGCAGTGGCTTTGAGCCTGAAATGGGTTCCATTTCAACAGTCTGACTTACCATACCCTGCCTGGAATCAGCTTTTGAGTGGCTGGATTGATGGGTGGATGGATTGGGGTAGATGGATCCAAGCTGAGAAGTTCAGCTCTGGATCCAAACATCATCACAGCTTGGAGTGGCTGAGATCCTGGGTTTTGATTGGGACCCATCTCTAATCCAGAGCTTCCAAAGTTCTGAAAAAATATCACTTAATGAGAGCTGCCTCTGGGGTGAAACATGGCTGCCGATAGCAGTGCAGTACGACCCTGCACAACACTTCAGAGCAGTGAAGGACTCCAGGGAGGGGGCGAAAGGTAGACTACTACTGTGGCTCCCCGTGGCTGGGGCCACAGCACAGGTCAAGGTGAATGCAGGCTGGTTGAGTGTGGAATACTGTAATATGAGGAATGAGACAGTATTTCTGAGTGAGGAGCATGAGCAATAATTCTGAAAACTGTAGAAAAACAACAAAGGCAAAATCCCTGAGTGTTTGTGTAATTTCATTTCTCTTGGTGTTGTCTGTGACAATCTAACGATCTGTAAGAGAATAGAAAGGAAAAGGAAAACAAAACCAAAGCCACCAGCCACAAAAAAAATGATCAGTGGAGAGGTTACTACTACTATGGTCACGTGCTGAGGTCTGCTCCAATTTAATTAATCTTGGCAAGTCAAATGGAGCTAGGCAGGTCCCAGGAGGCAACATTTACCCAGAAATCCACTCAACCTAATTTCACTAATATAGGGCAGTGGAAGGACTTGGAGCGGGGCCTGTAAGCTCAGCCATTAGAACGTGGAGTAGGCGAAAGCAGCTGGAAGTGCCACCATCCAGTGAAACTGCTGCCTGACTGCCTCTCTCAGCTGTATCGCAACCGTCGCTGCATATGTTCAAGGCGCTCACTTTCCAGTGGGGGGTCTCAGACACAGTTCTCGCCCTTTCCAGGAAATAAATGGAGCACGGAAAGGCAGGAGATTTTTCCAAGTTCATTTCAGCAGAGCTCTGTAATTCAGTTCCATGCCTTACACTACCTGGCACAGTACCTGGGGGGCCTAAGCCAGAGAGGTGATGAGCACTTACCACTGCCAGCTGAAGTTAATAGGGATGTAGGTCCTCAGCCCCACTCAGAATCAGGCCCAAAGTCCATTCCAGGAGGGCACAGAAATATACTTCAGCTTCACTCTACCAAACAACTCCATAGTTTAATACCGGTGCAAATGCACCATGTCAATTTAATGCATCATGCGAGGGCTCTGATGTGGCCCAGGAGGTTTCTGAACCAGATTTTCTCCTCCAAAATCCAGGATAAAAATGAGAGTGGTTGCATCTCAGCTGAATCTTGAGTCTGACATTTGTCCCTATCCCAGAATCACCACCCCTTGGCCTTCCTTGCTTTATTCTTTTGTATATCCCAAGCCCCTTCAGCTTCATGTCACTGCCCTTCCCAGTTCCTCTCAATCCCCTGGCACCTCTTATTCCATGTTCTGACATACCCCAGGGCCTCTCCTCTCATTTTCTGGATTCTGGAGCTCCATTTGCTGTCTGTACATAGTCAGCCTCTTTTGCTCCAGATGATGGCCTCTCCTGCTACATCTCTAGCTAAATGAGCTTCTCCTGCTCTAGCTCCACGGATCACAGACCCACCAGCCTGTTTCCAAATAAACCAATGCCTCTTCCTTGTTCCTATTCTGCCCACAAACATGGAGAGGTGGGGTCATGGGACAAGGTCTTGTAATGTCAATGTACTGAATCTTAGCAAACCTGGCAGGAGTAGGTGTGGCAGCTTCTGCAGCAGTGGAAAGTTGGCCACCCAAAAGGAGCTGCATCTGGTACATTTCAATTTTGAAAAAGAGAAGGAAAATTTTGGCTGAACGGGCCTGATTCTCCCTTGCTTTGCAGCTTGTATCACTATTTCTACCTATACAACAAGAGTACAACATAGGTGTCAAATGCCACCTTTCCATTGTGTAAGATTCAGGCTTTTAAATCAGGCACCGAGCAGGATCGGTGAAAGGTTTTTCTCAAGCCTTTCCCAGGGAGGGAGGTATAGGCGTGAGGGGATTTTTGGAAAAAAGAGGGGGCTCCAAGTGGCCCTGCCCCTAGTTCTTGGGGTATTTGCTTGGTCGTGGTGACGTACTGTTCCAGACACATAAAAAACTTGTGTCTTGGGGAAGTTTTAACCTAAGCTGGTAAAATAAGTTTGGGAGGGGGGTATTTCTTTTTTTTTCATGCGGGTCCCCACATCTGTACCCTAGAGTTCAGAGTGGGGTGGCAATCCCGACATGCCTATACAATGAGAGTACAACGTAGGTGTCAAATGCCACTGCCTGTGTCGCTGATAGACAAATTACACCCCTCTGAGATGCTCCCTGCTCAGCTTCAAGCAAGAGAGTTACAGAGAACTGAATTTTGCTTGCCAGTGCTCCTCGTGGAGCAGGTTTCTTGTTTATTTATGTGAATTCAGTGCTGGTGAAAGGTGCCCTGCTGACTGAAGCCTTGAATCCCTTGTCCAGCTGAGCTGTGCGTGGTGCAGGCCCCGAGTAGGTGACAATGGTGGCTTTATGTCACTTTTGTGGCTCCCTGAATCCAGACCCAGCCAGGCCCAGGTCAGTCCCAGTATAAGTTAGAGCAGTCATGAGGCCAGGCTGTCAATAAAGTCCCTTTGGCTTTGCCTATGACCCTGATACTGGGCGAAGTGAAGGGGGCATAGTTTTGAGCCACCCTATGAGTTCCATGTGACTTGAGGATTACCCTATGCCAGGAGTATGCCCTGGGGTGAGATCTGCCAGCTTTTCAGCCTCTTTGTCCCACTAGAGCAGGGGTGGGAACACTATGGCCCATGGGCCGGATCGGGCCTGTTAGGGTTACCATATGTCTGGATTCTCCCGGACATGTCTGGCTTTTGGGGTTATAAATAGTGTCCGGGGGGGGGGGGGGGGAGGGGAAATGTGTAAAACTCTAAAAAGGTCTGAGATTTCCCTCCCCATACAGAGTGCGGCGCGGCACGGCTGACAGAGGGTCTGGGCTGGATTGAGCCACTTGCATTGGGGCGTCCGGCAGCCAGAGCCCCACCCCACTCCTCCCCTGCTCTCCCCCTCCCCTGCAGCCCAGCACGCCGTGCCGGCAGCACTCTGCGGGGGCCGGGCTGTGCGCTCCATGGGGGACCACAGCAGCATGTTTGCACTAGCATGCCAAGGGGTTGGAGAAGGGGCAAGGTGACTCTGGAGGGGGCAATCAAGGGACAGGGAACGGGAGGGGGGGTGGATGGGTTAGGGGTTATGGCGGAGGGCCTGTCAGGGGGAGGGGTGTATGGAGAGGGGTCGGGGCAGCCAGGGGACAGGGAGCAGGGGGTGTTGGATGGGTCGGGGGTTCTGGGTGGCCTGTCAGGGGGCAGGGGTGTGGAGAGGGGTCGGGGCAGTCACGGAACAGGCAGGGGATGGGGCCCTAGGGGAGCAGTTAGGGTTGCGGGGGGGTTCAGGAAGGGGCAGGCGGGGATAAGGAGAAGGGAGGCTTAGACAGGGGGTGGAGTCCTGGGGGGGTGGTTAGGGGCAGGGGTCCCAGGAGGAGGTGATCCAGGGGACAAGGAGCGGGCGGGGGGGGGTTGGATGGGTTAGGGGTTGCATGTGGGGGGCAGTCAGGGGGTTGGAAGTGGCAGGGAGTGGATAGGGGCCGGGGTTATGCCCCCTCTGCCCCCCCAGCCATGGAGTGTCCTCATTTTTGAAAGTTCTAATATGGTAATCCTAGGCCTGGCCTGTCAGCTGTTTTAAGCCAGCCCTTGAACTCCCGCTGGGGACTAGGGTCTGGGGTTTGCCCAGCTCTTGTGCTCCAGCTGGGGCACAGGATCAGGGGCCGCTCCTCGCAGCTCCCAGAAGCCAAAGCATGGCCCCGCTCCGGCTCCTATGTGCTCCGGTGGCCCCTTCCGGCACTCCAATGCGAGCTGCAGGGGCGGTGCCTGCGGACGGTAAAGCATGCAGAGCCACCTGGCTGTGCGTTTAGGAGCCAGAGAAGGGATATGCTGCTGCTTCTGCGAGCTGCTTGAGGTAAGTGCCACCTGGAACCTGCACCCCAAGCCTCTCTCCATGGTCTAAACCCATGCCCCTATCCCCTTCCTGCCCTCTGAACTCCTCCATCCCAGCCTAGAGCACCCTCCTGCACCCAAACCCCTCATCCCCAGCCCCACCCCAGAGCTCTCACCCCCAACTGGAGCCCCACCCACTACTGCATCCCACTCCTCTGCCCTGAGCCCCCTCCCGCACCCTGAACTCCTAAGTTCTGGCCCCGCTGTGGAGCCTGCGCCCCCCCAACCAGAGCCCTTGCCCCCTCCTGCACCCCAACACCAATTTTGTGAGCATTCTTGGGCTGCCATACAATTTATAGTCCCAGATGTGGCCCTCATGCCAGAAAATGTGCCCACCTTTGTACTACAGAAATGCAAGGTGTCTGTAGTGTGGCAGAACAGTGTGTCTTGAAGCCTTCTGTTTATCCACTGGGCAAGAACAGCACATGGCAGTATTAGTGTGAGCTTCCATGCACTGCTCTGAGCCTGCCAGTACCCGACATGTAGCGCCTGGGATTGCATTTCTTGACCACCCAAAACTGTCAATGACATCCACAGGTGTTTTAAGAGACCCCCTTGCCCCAGGCTTCAGGAGCAGGGCCTTAAATTGCTAAGGTAAACAGAGAGGTGCTATGACCTAGTAGAGTGAGCATGGGGGATTGACATGAATTCTAAACCAGGCTCTGATACTGTGTAGCCTGGACTAGTCATGTGAATCATTCCATGCCTCAGTTTCCCCATCTCTGTAACCAGGGGTAGTTCTTATCTTGTTTGAACTGGTTCACCCACCTGCAGGGGGTGTGTGTGTGTGTGTGTGTACACGCGCATGCTTCACCCATCCATCCTGTGTTTGCCTCTAAGAAAACCTGTAAATGACTTTGTTTTAGGAGGCTCAGATGAGCCCTTGCAGAATCTGGTCCGCTAGCAGATAGAAACATTCTTGTGGCTAAAACTCACCTGGGTCTTAAAACTCCTGCGTTCTATTTCCCCTTCCCACTATGTGACCATGGACAAATCACATCTTTACTTTGTGTTGCCATTTCTTCATCATAAAACTCTCAGCTAGCCGGCACTAGAGATGAGTGTGTGTGCAGGGGTGGGACCCAATCAAAGTAAAATTGTTGTAGCTGCAAGAAAGTTTAGTAAAACCATTAAGCTCACTTGACCTGTTTGGGCTCCCCAACCCTGCGTGCGTCCCATTTAATTCAACAGCCTATTTCACTCCCTGTTGATGGTTGTAGTTGTACTAATTAATGCAAGGGAGGGTTTGCAAAGCTGTTGAATTTTGTTGCTTAGTAGCAGGAGAAAGCAAACAGGTATGTTCTTCTACTGGCTGGAAGTCTGCAGAGACAGGGACTTAGGCAGGATGACCCAAAAGCTGGTCCATTCCAACTCAAATCATTCCACTTCGTCTTCCCCATGAGCCTCCTCACGCCCCTTGCTCCCGTTTCCTGATCTCTTGTCTAATATGTATCCAGAATTGTACTGGTTAAAGAATTTTACTTTAACATTTCATATGACCTGAGGGTAGGCGAAAGTTATCTGATGGCCTTGGAGTATGACAGCCTCCAGCTACAGAACTGGCACAGCTCAGACAGATGTATCCTTATGGAAAAGTCTTGGAGGAAGGATTAGAGAATGATAACCCTTCTATACCATCTTATAGCATTTCATAGAAAATTAGCTCCCTGCTATATTATTCTGTTGTGATGGGTTGGATCACAGAAACCCCGTTGGGGCTGCCAACTGATGTGCCAAGACTACTTCTGCCCCTGCTTTCGTGCACTGGCAGCTTGGGACTTCAGTGCCCTGCCTGGTTTGAGCCAGACCTGCTAGCCTGCTGCAAACCCAGACCCAGGTCTAAACCACGTCCCCTAACAGATGTGGGCTTAATCTGAAAGCAGTTTAAGAATTGTCCTCTCTGTAACACTCAGATGTCCAATTCCCAATTGAGTCCAAACCCCAAATAAATCTGTTTTACCCTGTAAAAAGGGTAAACTCATAGATTGTTCGCCATCTGTAACACAGATAAATATGCGCAGCTGTTTGCCCCCCACCCCCACCCTGCCCGGTAGTAATACATACTCTGGGTTAATTAATAAGTAAAAAGTGAGTTTATTAAATACAGAAAGTGAATTACCAAGTAAAATAAAATAAAACACACAAGTCTAAGCCTAATACAGTAAGAAAACTAAAGATAGACACAATCTCACTCTCAGAGATGTTTCAATAGGTTTCTTTCACAGACTGGTTGCCTTCCTAGTCTGGGCACAATTCTTTCCCCTGGTACAGCCCTTGTTCCAGCTCAGATGGTAACTAGGGGATTTCTCATGACTGCAGCCCCCTTTGTTCTGTTCCACCCCCTTATATGGCTTTGGCACAAGGCAGGAATCTTTTTTCTCTCTGGGTCCCCACCCTTCATTCTAAATGGAAAAGCACCAAGTTTAAGATGGAGTTCGGTACCACGTGACATGGTCACATGTTCTGTGAGACTCCAAGCTTTCATTCCTCCCAGGCTGACTCACAGGAAGGCCTGCCTATAAACAG
The DNA here is from genome assembly GCA_007922305.1 of Dermatemys mawii. Lineage (NCBI taxonomy): Eukaryota > Metazoa > Chordata > Testudines > Dermatemydidae > Dermatemys > Dermatemys mawii. Next base: position 28,139,237 of record ML677351.1, read on the forward strand.
AGCCATTGACAGCCAGTTGTCCTGGGTGATAGGAGCCATCAAGATTCCAAACAAGCATTAATGGCCCACACTTTGCATAACTACAATAGATCCTCAGATTTATATTTCACATTTCTAGTTTCAGCTACAAGAGTGATACATTCTTACAAATAGGATGACCACACTGGGTAGATTTTAAGCTTTGTAATGATACCTTACAAGAGACCTTTTGCATGAAGCATATTCCAGTTACGTCATATTCATACTTAATAGCATATTTTCATAAAATCATGTTGAGTGCAACATCACATCTGTATTATTTTTAAAAATCTATAGTTTTAGGTTTCTGTTTGCTATTCTATAGGGTTCTAGAATAATATCTGCAGAATTCTATCATGTGTATCGAGAACCTTGGTCTCATCCCTATCAAAATTGATAGGACTTTTCCATATGGATAAGGTAACCTTTCAAATACTCAGAAGTGAGTGGAGAGTTCACTCTTCATGGCCTATTTAAGAGTAGATGGGGGAAAAAACATTAGCTAATGTATTAGAAGCCTGCAACTGGCTCTAGGGGTAGGGCAGGGATTTAGGATAAACTGGTGATCTAACAGGTGTGTTGCCCCTCTACAATTGTATTTGTATGGTTGCTCCACTCCTTTAGCCAGTCTGTTCTGTCTCCCTAAATCAGAAGGTTAATTAGTTAATTAATCACGGTGTTGGTTTGTGTGAAGCATACACCTGTCCACTAGGATCTGGACAATATAAATTCATTTCACACAGTCACCCACACATGAGCCAGATAAGAACTGTCAGATTTTGGCTGATTGGGGAACAAAACACTGGGAGTCATTCAAGCTCCCTGCAAAAAAAAAAAAAAAAAAAAGTGTGTGAAAAGTACACTACAGCTCAGGCAACTAACCCTCACCTCTCTTTCCTTCCCCACTAGATGCTGTAGAAGAAACCAAACCTACTGAAAGTGCCCAGCAGGAAGAGGTGAAAGAAGATGAGAACAAGGCGGACCAAGAAAATGCCTGAACATTAAGAAATGACTCCCCACTGCGCCTACCTTCCCCCCCACCCATTTCCTGTATCCTTCTTCCCATGCCCACCCCAATCTTGATTCCCTCCTGCTCGCCCCTATGGGCCTGTACGTCCCTCCCCCCATCCCTCTTAACCCCTTTTTCTCTCTGTGTGGCAAACATTTAAAGAAAAAAAAAGCAAAAAAAAAAAAAAAGCAGGAAAAATCCCAGTTGAACAGTGTGGCTTAAACATTTCTTTGTTTCTTGGTGTTGTTATGGCGAGTTGTTTGGTAATGATGATGATCCAATCATTTTGGGAAAATTCTTGCACTGTATCAGAGTTCTTTGATCTGGCGCGTGCGTGTGTTTGTCTGCCCGCCGCGAGCGCTCTCTCTCTCTCTCACTCTCTCTCCCCCCCTGCCCTCCCTCTCTGTTCCAAGTGTGTGTGCAATGTTCCGTTCATCTGAGGAGTCCAGACTTACCAAGTGAGTTAAAAATGAAAAAAACCAACATTTTTCTTTTTCTTCCTTTTTCAATGTGATGGAATGAACTAAAGAGAACAAAAATACAAACAAACGAAGGAAAATTAAAGCCCCGTTTGTTTTCAAAAATAAAGCAAAATGTGCCAATTAGCGTCACGCGTGGCTCCAGGCTCCTTTTTCAAACTGAACGACGGTGATAATAATAAATACGAAAATGATCATGATATCACTGTCTTGTGTTTGTATAGCGTCTTCCGTCCTGATGGAGCATGTAGGGAGACTTTTGCTATGGACAAAATGTTGGGTGGAACATCTTTTGCTCCAGCCAACATTACATAGCAGGAGAGTGGCAATGCCATCAGAGACTACAGAGGGAATTTCAGGAAGGCAGGCTGGCATTAGGTTGGATTTTGGCCTAGTTCTCAGGGTTAATGTGCTGACTCTTGCATAAAACACACCAAAAAACCCCCAAGCTACTATGGGATCCTTAGGGTTTGATCATGACAGTCACTCAACACGTCATGATGAAGACTCGAGGATAGCTCAGGAGCAGCCTCCAAGCTCCAAGCTGCCGCCTTCTATGGTGACTGCATGAAGAAGAAAATCGGGTTTGATTAGGAATTGACCCTGTGCTCCCTCAGCAGGCCCTGTGCCATTAAAAGGAGGTGTCGCCCCCACAGCTTGTCCCCGAAGGAGCAGCTCTGGGGTGAGCCAGCAGCGCTCACTGGCTACTCTCCCTTTCTTGGTGCTGCAGTTCCCCGGCGGCATTGTAGAGGACAGAGGGGAGAGCAGTTCTAGGTGCTCCAGGGCCTGATTTGCTGCTGGGCCCCAGGGAGAGCAGCAGCAGAGCTCACAGAGCTCTGCCTGAGCCTAGGCCAGTAGTTCTAGTATTTATTAAGGCCTCCTGACTTTTTAGAAATAATATGTTTGGGGGACTAGGTTGACACCACTCACAGAGACGGGCTGTTTGTGACCCTGTGGCCAGGACTAGAATTGGTGAAACAGCAGCCATCCAATATTACTGAGAAAGGGAACGGCACCCTATTTTTTCAAATAAAGGGCTGTACTTTTCTAGCCCCCGCTCTAATGAGGGTCTAGGTTTATGGTCTCATCTCCAGCAGCACAGTGCATCCTAGCAGCTGGCTAGAGGATTGATTTGGCACAGACCCAGAAGTGAGAGGCACCCACCTCCTGAGTCACTACTGCCAGTTCCTGCCCTGGGTTTTCCTTGGAGATCACCAGCCGCGCCCTCCCTAAGGCCAGCCTTTCTTAATGGATGAGCTCTGACAGGCTCATCGCCCCAAGCAGTAGTGGCTGTCAGTATCTGCTGTTCTCTTTATTAGCTGTAAGAGAGAGCAATTTAAATGTGTTACTGAAATATCTTTTTACAGTCCCTTCTATAAAAGCTCTCTTAAGACTATAATAACGCCTCAGAGTGGTGCGCTTTCACTGTCCTTATTGTCACCTGCACTCCCATCAGCTCTTACTGTGGCTTCTTGGCAACACTAGATAACCATGGCACCCCATGCTCTTATTGTGCAATATTGCCCTTGACAGGAGGTGGAATAACCAGCCTCACAGCTGTAACACCAAAAGAAAAGCTCTGTCTGGCTGTGGATACTCTGCTACCCCCAATACACTTGCCACTGGCTGTCTCATGCAGTGACAGAGGCAACAACTTCAGAAGAATGGCTCACTGCACCTCTTCAGTTTGCCAGAAGCTGGGAATGGGCGACAGGGGATGGATCACTTGATGATTAGTTGTTCTGTTCATTCCCTCTGGGGCACCTGGCACTGGCCACTGTCAGAAGACATGGACCTTTGGCCTGACCCAGTATGGCCGTTCTTAGGTTCCTCCACTCTCCTCCTCCTCAAAGAGAAAAGTAAAAAATGCATATTACTTTCAGATTAAGATCTCCGAGGCAAACTGAATTGCTGGAAATGCCACCAAAAAGCGTCTGGTTTCATTTAATGTTCCACTGGTGTATGGTTCTTGGCACTGTCATTTACAATGCTTAGAAATGTAACTCTTCTGCCCATCAGAATTGGCAGCAACAAGGGCCGTGTTCAGTATCCAGGGGTTCCGTTCCAATAACACAATACAAAACCGGCTTGAGCCCCCACCTAGTGACGTGGGTCAGCCACATACCATCTCTCTGGGAGCCTCTAAGAGGCAATACTTCCCCTCTCGCAAGCACAGAGTCTGAGTGTACCAAAAGCCTTTTAATAACAGAGAGAAACAATGCGGCATTATATTGGGGAAACACCACAAACAGGATTCATAAAACAAACCATGAACCCCAAGGCCCACCCCCACAAGAAAATGGGCTGTGTCCTTTCCCTTTGGTTCTTGAGTCCCGCAACCCCAAAAGTCACCCAAAGTCCCAAAAGTCGCACAATCCAAAAGTCCAGCAACCCAAAAGTCTCTGGTCAGTGGAGGCCCAGAGTTCAAAAGTTCATCTGCAGAATTTTGCCCACCTCAGCCTGGGCAGAAATGAGGGGGGTTTAAGAGGCACCTTACGTGGTCCAAGGCCGACTGCTCCACCTCTCCATGGGATTCTGCTGCAGCCTTCACCGTAAGCCACTCCACTCTGCTCTGCCAGCCATCCCATGAGCCGCTCCACCAGCTGCTCTGCTCTGCCAGCTGCTCCACTCACCATCCCACGAACTGCTCTGCTCCACCAGCCACTCAGCAATATATCTTCAGCCCCCAGCCCCCCACTTAACATAACACTCACTGATTTCAGCTCTTTAATGGGGGAGTCTCAGCACTGGTGTACCATTAACCTAATGTGAACTCAGCTCAGCAGCCTATTAGCAGATTGGAAACAGAAACAGAATTAGCTCTGATATTCTTCAGTGGAGAAAGGAGTAGGAGGTGCAAGTGGCATTGACAAGGCCCACACCACAAGATACAAATATCTGTCCCCAACCTCTCTTAATTCACTGAGTTTTGGAACCCATGTCCCTTGCCTAGCAAGTGCAGCGTAGTTGAGGGAAAGTCATAAAATACTAGATACAGTTCTACTGTTCTTGATTCACGTAACCAGGATAACAACACTTTATTCATCATGCCCCAATAACAAAGAGACTGGGGATCCCACAGCAGCCAAAGCGACCATTTGGGCAAACAGTCCCATCATGCTAGGTGGCGTGGGTGAGCCAATGCAAATGAGATTAGCCCGAAAGTCCTTTTCTACCACTCACTACCAGATGTCAGGGCAGAGCCCATTCTGACTCTGCTTACAGAAATACTTGAGAGATAGGAAGAGGAGGAAATGATAGAGAGATAGTAACAGAGCTCTTTATCTCTGTGCAGCTCAAACACTTGTCTCTCTCACCAAGAGAAGCTGGTCCAATAAAAGATATTACCTCACCCACCTCTTCTGTCTAAAACAGATTGTGTCATACTTCATACACATCATATAACTTAACTCTTCCATGTCATGATGGGCCATAAACCTGGAAACCCTTCTGCCTGAGCACCCAGCAAATCTGGCACATCTGGACTAGCTCTCAGACCTCACCTGCTTCCACATCTCTGTTGTGGAAGTTGATCGTTTTGGGGGTATGAGGAGAATTGCTATCACAGGGAGACTGTGAATAGCCCCTTCTGGAAAGGAATAGTGCATTTGTGGTTCTTGGTGCACAAAATGTCTGATCTTTCTCAGACACTGCCATCTGAAGCAAAACCTTTCTTGGGCACAGATTCAGTAGAGTTGGAATTCAACTCTTGGTATTTGGGAGAAAGAGGGGTTCAGGGATGACATCTTTTATTTAGCATCCTCTCCCATCATGTTACTAGGGTTTCTTTCTAGATTTAACTATACTAGAAAATGTCCAAGAATGACATTAGGGTTTTCCAGTCCCTCTGCCTTTGGATCCCAACATTTTAATCTGTCCTTTCACTGCTTGATGAAGATGAACAGTCTGCTCCTCACTCCATCCTGGCTGAAGACCTTCCTCCCTCCTCAACCCACAGAAACATTTTTCTCTCTCGAGGCCTTTCTTGTCTTTGAAATAGGGGGTCTTTTTCTGTTGTAAGGGAAAGTGTCAATTGCATCTTAACATTTCTCAGAGTGCTTTGGGGATAAAACAGGGTTTGTAATAAGGGAAGTGACTTACATGCTTACACACAACAATCCCAATGGTTTAAAGGTTCTCAAGTTAATCGCCACTAGAACTTGCTTGCTGTAACTAAGCGCTCAGCCATTCTCTGTTCTACATCATCCTAACTCTGCCACAGAGTTGAGGCAAAGTGAGACACATCAAAGCAAAGTGCAAGATGGTTTGGGGTGTAGCACAAACTTTGCAGTCATGATTTTTATTCTGCTTGAGAAGGGGAGGGAAGGGTGGCAAAATGATTTTAACGTGGCATCAACTACTGTGTGAATTCAGAGTCAATATGTGGCTTGCCATGTCTCTCTATTTAGATTTAGGACCTATCCACACCACAATTGCACACACATACCAACTATAAAAAAGCCATTTATGTTTCACCTCAGAACATAAGGCGTGACAAAATCAACGGAGAATTTGCATGAGCTTGGTCCAGTTCATGGCATATGCTGATCTTCTATACTGAAAGGTAAGAGAACCCAACGGTTGTCATAGATGCCTTATGCAATCATTTAAAAGACAAATAAAACAGAGCCATGTTACAAAGAAGAAATACGTGTCCCTTCACCCTCTTTTCCTATAACCCTGAGGTAAACCCAAACTCTGATACAACTACTTTAAAACAATGAACTCAGGAACAATGAGAATGTAAAGAAACCATCAGCCAGAGAATTTCTTAGAAATAAAAGACATGCACTTAAAAAAGGTGGGTTGGGAAGAGGGATAGGCACTTTAAAAAGAAGGAAAGGGAAACTTCATTCTCAACTCTGCCCCTATGTACAGAAGACCTGCCTTTCTGCTTTGCCACACTATAGGTTTATCTACACTTAGAGCTGGAAGGTACACCTCCAGATATCTTTTTTCTGAAAGCATGCAAACGAGAGCAGAGCTAGTGTGTGTATGTTTCCTCAAGCCAGAATTTATACCTGTGGCTGGAAGTGTAGACATACCCTAAGAGATTTCATTATTTCAGGAATATTTCTCCTTTTACAAGTACTGCTGTAAATCAGGAATCATTGGTGTTACACTGGTGTGAGAGAAGAATTAAGACTCCTAGGGTATGCCTACATTGTGATAAAAAAAATCTCATAAAAATAGCAGCACTGAAGTTCAGTACTCATGTCAACTGACTCAAACGCACAGGACTCAGGCAGCAGGACTAAAAATTGTAGTGCAGACATTTGGGCTCGGGCTGGAGTCCGAACTTTGAGACCCTCTGCGTGGGGAGTGCTAAACCAAGAAGAGGTGATACCAGTTTAGATTTGGTATTGGGAAGTAGTGAGGACCTTATGGAAGAATTGGTTGTATGGGACAACCTTAGTTTGAGTGATCACGAGCAAATTCAATTTAAACTAACTGGAAGGATTAAACAAAAACAGATCTGCAATTAAGGTCATGATTTCAAAAGGGAAAACTTTAAAAATTAAAGGAATTAGGGGAGTAGACTGGACTGAAGAACTCAAGGATCTGAATCTGGCGGAGGCTTGGAATGACTGTAAGTCAAAGTTGCAGAAACTATGTGATAACTAAATCCCAACCAAGGAGAGGGAAATATTGCAGAGCAAGCTGGATGAGCAAGCTACATGCCAGTAGCACAAACTTTGCAGTCATGATTTTTATTCTGCTTGAGACGGGGAGGGAAGGGTGGCAAAATGATTTTAATGTGGCATCAACTACTGTATGAATTCAGAGTCAAACAGGTGACTAGAAGAAAGCAGAAAGTCTATAAGCACTGGGAAGGATCAGCAAGGAAAGCTACTTCTTGGAGGTCAGAAAGTGCAGGGGGAAAGTGAGACCTGCAAAGAGAATTAAAACCATCAGTAAAAAGTTCTCTAGCCATATAAACAAAAAAGAAAACAAGGAAAGAAGAAGTGGGACCACTAAGAACTGAATATGGGGAGGCAATTAATGATAATGTAGGCATGGTCCAACACCTAAATGAATATTTCCCTCATTTTTTAAAGAGGCTAATGAAGAGCTTAGCGGTAGTGGCAGGGTGGCTAATGGCAATGGCGATATGGAGGTAGAAATTACTACATCCGAGGTGAAAGTCAAACTCAAACAAATTAATGGGACTAAATGGGGCAGGGGGAAATACTCTCCATCCAAGAATATTAAAGGAACTGGCATATGAAACTGCAAGCCCAAGAGTAAGGATTTTTTTAAAGAATCTGTAAACTTGTGGGTGGGAGGAAGTCATACCCTATGACAGGATAATTGCTAATATAGTTCCTGTTTTTAAGAAAGGGAGAGAAAAGTGATCCAGGAAACTACAGACCTGTTAGTTTCACCTCAAGTGTGTGCAAGGTCTTGGAACTAATTTTAAAGAGAAACTAGGAAGGGCACAGAGGTAAATTATAATTGGGATAAAAATAAGCTGGAGACTTATCAGTCGAAAGTGACAGAGGAGGTGAACGCCCCCTGTGTATTGGGTGATCATAGGGTGACTACGAGATGCCAATGTGATGTGTCTGTGAAAAAGGCTAATGCAGTCCTAGGATGCATCAGGCAAAGTATTTCCAGCAGAGACAGGGAAGTGTTAGTGTAATCCACACATCTTCTGGGTGCGGTGTTCTGTCCCATCTAGTGGCACAGAGACCAGTCAAAGAGAGAGAGATAAAACTAGTCTGCTCTACAGCCTGTTAGCTTGTCCAGTAGAGGCTCATGCACTAAGTTCAAGAAGTCTCAGGTCCAATCATGCCTGACGATGACTGGGGTCTGTTGGTGTTACATTAGCATCGTTATACAAGGCACTGGTGAAACCTCATCTGGAATACTGTGGCAGTTTTGGTCTCCCATCTATAAGAAAGATGAATTCAAAGTGGAACAGGTGCAGTGAAGGATTACTAGGATGATCCAAGGAAAGAAAAACCTACCTTATGAGAGGAGACCCAAAGAGCTTGGCTTGTTTAGCTTAATGAAAAGGCTGAGGGGCGATATGATTGCTCCCTATAAATACATCAGAGGGATAAATACCAGAGAGGGAGACAAGTTATTTAAGATAAGCGCCAATGTGGATACAAGAACAAATGGATATAAATTGGCCACCAACAAGTTTAGGCTTGAAATTGAATGAAGATTTCCAGCCACGAGAGGAGTGAAGTTAAGGAACAGCCTACCAAGGAAAGCACTGGGGGTAAAAAAAACTAACTGACGCCAAGACAGAGCCTGATATGTTTATGGAGGGGATGATAGGATGAGACTCCCTGCACTGGCATGTAGCTGATCTGCAACTGATAGCAGTTAGAACCTCCAATAGCCAGTGATGGGACACCAGATGGGGAAGGTTCTGAGTTACTACAGGGAATTATTTCCTAGATGTCTCGCTGATGGGTCTTGTCCACATGCTCAGGGTCTGTGTCCACTGTTTTTGGTGTTAGGAAGGAATTTTTTCCCACGTCAAATTGGCAGAGATCCTGGGGTTTTTCATCTTCCTTTGGAGCATGGAGCATGGATCACTTGCAGGTGTAAATGGTGGATTCTCTATAACTTGAAAACTTTAAATCATGATCTGAGAATTTCAGTAACTCAACCAGAGATTATGGATCTATTATAGGAGTGATGGGTGAGGGTCTGTGGACTGCAATGTGCATGAGGTGAGACTAGATGCTCATGATGGTCCTCTCTGATCCTAAAATGTATGAGATGCTACTGACAAATTTCACCTACCCTTACTCTCCACCCATGTTTCAGGTGTTACTGTGGTTGTCTGTGAAATCCTCCCTTATTAGATATTTTATTAAAACTTCTCTGTAGAATGATACGTGGAGAAAGGGTTAAGGCCCAGATTTGCAGGAGAAATCAGTGATCTGAGGAACCTTGGTTTTGGAACATCCAAAAGAAGCCCAATTTGCAGAAGTATTTTTTGCAAACCAGGCCCGTTTGAGATCTCTCAAGCTGGGCATTCAAAACTCACTAGCCTCTTTTGAAAATCCCAGCCTGAGTCTTACTTTTCTTGCCGCAAAAGGCTATAGTAGGGTAATTGCCTTGCCAATATCTTAGTTTTTATACTCATTCCTATTCCTAAAGAACAAAACTCACCCCTGTGCAAAGATCCCACACAAAGCTTATGCACCACCAACGCCTTCTTTTGAACAGTTACACTGACAGTAATGCAGTGGTGCATGAGGGCCTGAAGAAGTGGAAAGCCTGTATAGGGTATAGAACTGTGATGTATCTCCTTGCTACTACAAAAGAACCTGAGTATTCGACTGGCCTATTTCCACAGCTCTGATGTGAGGCCCTGAGCAGAGTCCCTCACCAATTGTGCTTGGTATTAGGAATTTGTCCTTCCTCAGCAATCTATTGTACACACATGTCCTAAGGCTGAAAGCTTCAGAACATAGCAGAGAATGTTACAGAGAAGTAAGAATCATACTGATATCTGTATTTGAAAAAATGGTCCAAATCTCACTGTTAGGGATGTGTATTGTAGGCAATTATTTACTCCTAGAGCCTGAGGTTATCCTTTGAGGCGATCTCCCTTTCCTTTGTAATAGCTCTCCATTTTATATAGCCCCAGGAAGGTATGTTCCTCTCAGCCTGGAGGGAGTCAAGGTCTTCTGTTGTGGATATAAATCAGACTGCTCTTTTCTGGTTATCCCATTTCTAGACAAGGTCCTGTATTGATACAGACATCTCTAATAACAGATGCAAGCTCAGGCTTCCTGCTATGTATTTATGAGGTATTAGAAGGCAACATCTGTATGATGTTGTTTAGTTTTTCTTTGTATTGCAATAGTGCCTAGAGGAACCACTCAAGATCAGGACCTCACTGTGCTAGGCACTCTACACACGGGTAGTGAGAGACTGCACTGCCCCCGAAGGGCTAATGACCTGGGAAGTTCCGCATGTCTGCATGGCCACACATCCTGTGAAACTCAGCTGAGTCAAGGAAACCTGTGCCTGCAGAATCTTCAAAAAATAAATGTCATGGCTGGGATGTTCTTAAACAAAAAGACACCTCAACAGCCATTTGCTTGGGTCCATTTAACAACTTCCATCCCTCACACGGATCAGCATTGAAAAAAACAAAAAGCAAAACCACACACACACATTTGAAGGAAAACGTAAAGTGAACATCTAATTTACACTGTATTAAAGCCAACAAGGCAAAATAAACAGAATGGACAGTTCATTTTTCCCCTTGCGTCCCTAAGCTGAATTCCTAATGTGTATTGAATACAGATAAAAATCTCAGAGGTCCTCTGAGAAACCCCTGATGCCTCTTGGCTTGGAGGATATTTTTCAGTGCCTGAGAGGTTCCAGAAAGTTCTTTCCTTCAGCCTAATCCCACTGACCATGGCAATGAAATGTAAAGACAGAAGAGGCTTCCAAACAACTTGTGCTAGGTAGCTACGTTTAATGTTGCATCTTGTCTATAACAGGCTTGAGAGCCTATCTGCAATAATATTTTCAATTCACCTCACATTTTCATCTCAAGGCACTTTACAACTACTTTGCCGGAATCACTACGTACACCCATATCTGAAATGCAGCAGCTGTTAACGGGGCCCAGCAGTGTTGTACAAAGGTTAGGGACTGAAACTGAAGAACATGCTAGCCAGCATGGAACTGTCTGGGGGATGTAGAGAAAGAGAATGTAACATGGAGCCTCATGTGGAACCTGGCTAAAATGCCTGACTTAAAACTACAACCAGATTAACAGATCAGCATATTCTTGAATGCAATCATTCTTCCCAAAGAACTTCTGCAAATCATTCATGGTCTGTAGCTTGTCTGCAGTTTGTTGCAAGTATTTGGTACTGACAATTCAAAGTGCTTTACCTAAGATCAGATCGGATACAACAGTGGTTTTCAAACTTTGGGTCGCAACCCAGTACTGGGTTGCAGAATGTCAGGCACTGGGTCACGGCAGCTCTGGTCAGCATAGTGAACTGAGCCATTAAAAGTCCCATTGGCGGTGCTGCCCAGCTAAGTAAGGCAGGCTCGTGCCTACCTGTTCTGACACTGCACTGTTCCCTGGAAGTGGCCGATGGGAGATGGGAGGGCAGTGCCTGCGGGTGAGAGCCATGCGGAGACAGTTGTGTGCCTCTGCCTAGGAGCCGGACCTGCAGCTGGTCTCTTTTGGGGCGCAGCATGGTCCATGGTGCCAGGACAGGCAGGAAGCCTGTCTCTGCACCCCCTCTGCACTGCTGACTGGGAACTGCCCATATTAAGCCCGCGCCCCAACCCCGCACCTCAACTCCAGCCATGAGCCTCCCCCAAACCCAGAACCCCCCTCCTAGACCCCCAATCCCTCATCCCCGGCCCCACCCCAGAGCCTGCAGCTCCAGCCCAGAGCCCTGACCCCCTCCCAGACCCTGAACCCCTCATTCCCAACCCCATCCCTCAGCCCTGCACCCCAACCCTCTGCCCCAGCCCTGAGCCCCTCCCACTCCCCAAACCCCTCAGCCCCAGCTCTGTTGGTTCGCGAGCACCAACAATTTTCTTCATCAGGTTCACCAGAAAAAAAGTTTGAAAACCACTGGGATACAATAGTTGCCCCAATAGTACACACGTGCCACACGGAAGCCTTAAAGGGACAGCTAAGGTCTCTCCCTGAGAGAGGGGAATCCTTGGATGGCATAGAGCCCTCTGCCACTTATTCATCTCCTCCTAGCCTGCCCGCAGTTTCATAAAACCATCGCCTCAATGCGTATATGGCTGCAGGCCTATCACACCCTCGTCACCTGCAGAAGAGTTTAGTTGGCAGCTTTTTATATTCTGGCAAGGCAAGTGGTCTGATAATGAATTTGCCACACCTATTGCTCTGCTGACATCGCCTGCAAGAGCTCATCATGCCCAATGATGTCACTCAGAGCTTCAGTGCTAAACTTGCTGCCATTGACAAGTGTTTTGGAGGCAACAGTTCTTCACTGGCTCCCGATCTGCTATACTTTGTTCTGTTGTATTATTTTATGCCTGCAAATGACTTACGTCATCGTGACATTAAGATGGGCAGAGGCTGCTGTTTTGTAAAGATGAACAAAAATGCTTTTAACAGGCATTAAATAAAAGCAATAGTGTGAAGATCAAAATTACATCTGCAAAGGAAACTCTCTCCTTGCATTACTGATTACACTTTAGCTAATGAGACATGAAGATCCTTTTTCAAACAATTTTTCCTCCCTTTTTTCATTTCATTTTGCACAAACAAGTGAGCATAAATGAGCCACAAAGAGAAGAGCAAAGTATGAGATCCTCACAAGCTGCTGGATGATCTTGCATGTTAGGCAGGGGACTCTGAGCTAGATTCAAGTTTTGGCTCTGTCATGGATCCTCTGTATGACATCAGGAAAGAACCTTGTCTGTAAAATGGGGAAAATGACACCTCCTTTCTTCCAGCCTCAGGGCTTTTTGCTGTGTTTCATGTCTGAGGATGGCGCGTGCACGAGAGAGATTGTTGGCTAGATACAGAGGTGAGAAGGAGGCTGATGTGTCATATGTCTGCAGTGTCCATAATACCATGGAGGTGGGTGGATGTTTGCAGAGGGAGGCGGTAGTTTTTCCAAACAGTCATTAGATAGCAGCAGTGCTGAACTGTTTTACACAGTCTGCTTCTGCAAACCTTGCTGACAGAGAGACCATTAATAAGGCTTTCCAGCTTGTCACTTCCACGCTGAAGCCTTGGAAAGCTGTGCTCCTCTGGGTCCATTAGAGGGAAGAGCTGTGTCTGCTGAAACATACGGGTCTGTCAGGCACTGTCTGCCGGCCACTCGGAAAGCCACGGCTTCTGTGGTGGTTTGATGCTGCAAGACGTGTCTGAGTGGGTGAGGTGGGGCCAGAGGGATTGCTGGGAAGGGCAGCTGGGGTAGGATAAAAAGAGGGCTCACTACGTGGTGAGGAAGGGGTGACAAGGTGGGATGGCAGGACTTGCAGAGGGGCTGTTGGTGTATAGTGTTGGGGGAGCAGTTGGGGTTGTGGGGAAAAGGCTGAGCAGAGGTTATGGGATGTGACATTGGGTGGCTGGGGGCTTTGGGGAGGAAGTACTGGGCGGGCTTGGGTGGGGAATTACTGGGAAGAGTATTGGATTTGTTGGAGAGCACAGTTGTTAGAGAGGGGTGCTGAGGATAAGATGGCAGGAGGAGTTGGTGGGGTGGGAATGGTGTTAGAGGAAGAAGGAGTTGAGGTGTGGCTAGTAGGGCATGGTGACTTCTGGGTGGTAACACCAGCTGGAGAATCATTTGAGTCCTGGTGTTTGTATTCCTGTAATCTTCCCAATGCCACTGGAGTTTCTCATTATCCACCCTCCAGCTCCACTGACAGAGACTGAACAGGATGTAATGGAGTTAGTCCCCTGACTTTTGCCTTTGAAATATTCATGGGCCTCTCATGGTGCATTTCATGCTCACCATCGCCTCCTCCATTCGAGAAGCATCCAAGATGGACAGAGAGGAAAGTGGGCTGGGGAGGAGCTGGGGAGACTGATAAAGGGACCTGCTGTTGCTCTGATCAGCTGAATCAGAAACTTCTGGGGAATGGTCCATTCCAGGTGCCACTCCCTGTCCACTTCTTCCCTCTCAGTCTAACAGAGGCTTACATCAGGTCAGGACAGTGATCTGAAGTTACCCCAGGGAGGTGATTAATACAAGGAGAAAGGAAGGAAAGTAACTGAGCAGAACTGGCTATCTGTCGTTACTGCCTGCCCACCCCCTCCTACATCTGTCTATCTGCCATCACCATTGGCAAGCTGCTGCCATGTTAGTATCTAGGAATTGCACAATGGTGCTAAAAGCCAATGGGAATAGCCCTGAAGCAATTAATTTACTCCACTGCTCGTTCGCCTCAGTCTCCCCTTGCTGCCCCACTAAAGTTTTGGGAGATGCACCGTGAGTGAGGGCAGAGCCTTGGCAGCACAGCAGCCCAAATGCCAGGCTGGGATGACGAGAGGGAGCTTGCATAGGTTATGAATGACAGCACTTTGTACTTCCTCTCGGTCTTATCCGTTATTAACAACACCTTGCTATAATGCAGTGATTTTCATCAGCAGATCTGATAGCACTTTCCAAAGGAGATCAGTATCATTATTCCCATTTTATAATGGGGGAAACTGAGTCACGGAGCGGTGACATGAGTTGCCCAGGGTCACCCAGATGACCCGTGACAGAGCTGGGAAGTGAAACCAGGTCTGTTGAGTCCCAGACCAATGCTAGGATGGGATCTAGACACTACACTTGGCATGCCAGGGCTATGGGAGATGGAGCATTGGAGGGAGGAGACCGTTCAGCAGTTGCTAATGTCATGCTCGGGTCTCAAATGTAGAATATGCCAAGGTTATGAATGACACCATCCATAGCAAAGCAGAATGTCACACTGAGCAAGTCTGTAGGTGAAGTATCTACAGTACCTTTCACTGCAAAGTGCCCCTGAGGGCCATGCTGAGGTGTCTGGAGACAAATACATGTCCACATTAACCAACTAGCACCTCCCAGCAGCACACTGCCCTCTAACACTATTGCAGGTACGGATGGGACTGGAGCATATCGGTATCATGATATCAGATGAGCCACTCTGCAATGTGTGCTCATCCACTAAACCTGCCCACTGAGCTGGGAATCTATCTCCCTAAATAACAGCTAAGCCTGGATCAAAGCTCCAGATCCAAACTCTCAGAACTTTGGGAGGGACTTTCAGAGCTTCAGCCAAACTTGCTCATTAATATCGTAACATAAAGGCTTGCTCACGACTCCATTGACTTCTAGGGTTGGATCCAATCCACACTGAAGAACAGCTCCCCGCCACTAGAAAAATAACAACGATTCCTTGGCAGAAATGCCAGGGGCTCCTGGAGGTGGCTACAAAAGTGACGCTTGGCTTGTTTTACATCAGCACTGTGACTTGCTGTCTTGAAACTGATAGCCTTGTTCCTAGGATTGACAGTCTGGAGATTGTGAGACCAGAGATGACTGACATTTATTTTTCCTTTGGGCCCAGCCCCTTTTGCTCCACACCACATTCCTTTGCTCCACATATTCTTGAAGCCCAACTCCTTACTCTGAGCATAATGTACGATAAAAAAATAACCAAAACCAACAGCCCCTATTTAGGCTTAATCTGAAAATATTCATCTGGCTGCCCACACACACACGTGCATGTGCCCCAGGAGTCGAATGTTTATGAATGTGTTTGCCGAATGTGCAGCATCGCCATGGAATTGTTATCGAGGAGCCCCCAACCAGCCTAATTACCAGGTATTCATCACCCGCCCACAGGCTCTTCCCAGGCAGCTCTGTGCAGCGTGTCAATGAATGAGTTTGCCTGATTCTATCCTGCTGTCAGCTAGCTTCGAAGATCAAGAGCTCAGTCTCTCGCTTTCTATTTTTCGGGGGTGGGGAAGGGTTACAGAGGAGAAGCCGCACAGCAGCAGAGATACCGACTGAGAGCAGCAGGAGTATGATCTCTAATGTCCTGTGAATGTCTCCTCTGAGCAGACACTGATCTCTGCTTGCTTTCTCTGATCTCTGTTCACTTCCCTGCCATGCTCCTGGAGCAGAAAAAGACAACCCCGCTTCTAAATAAGCCAGAACTTTGGAAGGTTTGAAATCCATATTCGAATTTTGCAACTGGCTCCTATCATCGTAATGGGCTGAACCAAATCCCTGGATCCAAAACTGTGAAGTGTGTGGCTATCAAACCGTGATGCCTTTTGTTTTCTGTGCGCTCCACCTTCACAGGCACAGCAACTCTGCCGGGGTGAGCCATGTTGTTCTCAGCCTGTTATATTGCATACACACACACACTGCGCCCTCTCTTGGAGACCTGACTTTGGTTCTTTCTTGCTTTGTCATTCCCTTTCTCTCAGATAGAAGTAGTGTCGGACGGAAAGCCAACGGGTCGTTTTTTGCTGATGGAGATGTTGAAAGGGACACCGGGAGCTAGATCCTGGGTTAGTATAAATGAGCACAGCTCGGCTGCAATTAGTGGAACTTTGCGAGTTGCATCTGCTGAGGATCTGACCCACCACTCTCTGGGAAAGTGGATCTTGGGTAGTAGATAGAATAACCCCGGTCGGGGCTCTCAGGGTATGTTAATTTGTTCCTGTGTTAGTGTAGGGAGTGTCCTGAGTAGATAGTGCAGTTTCTTGGTATATTCCTCAGTGGGATCTGAGGGAAGTGGCCTGTAGAAATTGGTATTGGAGAGTTGTCTGGTAGCCTCCTTTTGGTAGTCTGACCTGTCCATAATGACAACAGCACCTACTTTATCAGCCTCTTTGATTATACTGTCAGGGTTGTTTCTGAGGCTGTGGGTAGCATTGCGTCCGGGTCTGCTTCCAGAATATGCAGCCCAGAGTATGAAGAATATCATCACCTGTGAGCTCCTGGAGTGCAGTACGCAGTTCCTTCCGTTAGCGCTTAGTACAGGACTGAGACAGGGGTCCCAGTTCGCATCCTGTAACCTTTTGCCTTTGCATTTGGTGCAAGCGCTGAATCTTGAATACAGTCCCACATCAAGTCTTCTTGTCTGAAGCAGCCGGCCAGGGAATTAGGTTGCTTGGAAACGGAGCAGCCAATAAGCCTGGCTAATGTTGATCCCACAGCAGTGCACATTAGGTGCTGCACAAGCTTCCCTTACACAGTTCTGTTAACAGTCATATAGCACCTCAAACTCGCATTCCTTCCCTTCTTACTCTTCCAGTCCTGCCCCCTTTTCTCTCTCACACAGCTCTGCCAATGCCCCTCACTTCTTCCCTGCAGCACCTCCTGCTATTCCAGGGCCGAGCTGCCCCCACAGCTCTGCCAGTGTGTGGTCCTTAACCCGGACAACTAGGTCTACAGTACCATTCGTTACTGCAGGGTTGACCACTTGTGAGCAGGTGGCTGATCCTGTAAGTTTAAGTGTGTATGACGGACTTGTGTCCCTGGGGAATTGGATGAAGCTCCCTTGTTTTACTTGTGACCTACCATCCTTGAACCAGCATCGCCAGAGAATAAATAGCCTGTGTACTAATTCATGCTGACTTTGAATTCCCTATACATTTCCCACTCTGACCTCTACTCAACATTTTTATGCCACGACCAGACATACAACACACTCTTCTAGGATACTGAATGGTATCTAAAGTAGCACTATGTATCCCACAGTTTCTGAGGCTCTCCACTGCTCACCAGAACTTCCAGAAATCTCTTTGGTCTAGGATTCACACTGGGAATGGCAAGAGAACATGGTCTTTCATTTGATTCCCATTAATCTGGATGGTGGTCCTTACTCAATAGCCCCTGACAGTTTCACAGTGTATTGTGGGAAGGAAGGGGTGTACGCTATTCACCAATAGTCCCTACTCAGTATATTTGATATGATGATTCACACCATTGCTTCCCCTAGTCCTCTCCCCCTGGTATATCTAATGTATATGTGTATGCCGTCAGCCTGATAAGGGTGAGGGGCTTCACACCGATAGCTCCCTTCATCTCCTTTGGCTTAGCTAATAACAGAGTTCAAGACAATGGTCTTTCAAGATGCTGCACAGATCAAAAGCCTTTAAAATGTCCAGGAGTACATTTATCTCGCAATTGGTTGCCTGGCTGAGCTGTGAGAGCAAGAAGCCCAGGACCAGAAAACCCATTTCTCACTCTACTGTCCTCTGCATTAATGCTATAAAATCCCATTAGTGCACCCTGAGGCTTTATTTCAATACAGACAATAACGTCAAAATCAGCCTGCAATGGCTAATCATCTTGCATTAGAGAAATGATACGACCATCAGCTCCATGCAAAACCAGGAAAAAGCTCATGAATACGCACACAGAGACTGACTGGTACGCAGAGAGACACACACACTCTCATTGGGCCCCCACAAAACACAGCTACCTCCCTTATGCCCAGCTGGCTCGAGTGCTCACCCAAGACATGGGAAACACAAGTTCAAACACCCCTCCTCCCCCCACTCTGCATCATTTAGAATGGAGATGTGAGTCCAAGTCTTCCATCTATGAGAGGAGTACCGAAACCACAAGGCTTTAGGGTAATCTGGGGTTGGGACTCTCTCAAGCTTTGCACTTGAAGCTGTTCCATTTTGTATGAGAAATAAACATTCACTGATGCAGGGACTGGAATACAGGTCAGTGCACTAACCACTAGGCTGGGAAGCCATTCTCACTCCGGCCCTTATCTTGGGGGCGGGGGCTAACTGATGGGCTATTAGATATAAGGGGTAGGGAACACCATCCCCACCATCTCTTCATCTGTGTCTTATGCAAGACCTGATGCCCCTGAGAACCCTGACTGGATCAAGTCCTCCAGGCAAGATAAGCAGAGGAACACCGTGTCTGAGAATCCCCTTGGAGCACAGGGCCCGAGCAGCTCGGAAGCATCAGGACTTGGATGGCTTTGCTAGTACCCAGCAGTAGAAATGTAGGTGCCACGCAGACTTTGCTGGTGGAAACATAGATGTCTAGGGACTTTAGACACCTACGGGTTAGCCAGCCACTGAGCAGGAGTTTTGAGGGTCTGAATATCTGGGCACCTAAGTCCCTTTGTGGATATAGCCCTTAGACATTTGCCCAGTGTCACACAGGAAGACTGTGGCCCAGCGGGGATTTGCACCCAGAGCTTTTCAGTCCCAGGAGGTCAAAGATCAGCGATTACTCTGTGCTGAGGTGCTTATTTTGTGGGGAAAAAATATAATGGACTGTTGAAACCCATTACAAATGTATTCCATAAATAAGAATTTCTTCTAAAATATGTCTCTTTCACCATGTCTTTTCCCCCCTCCCAGCTCTGTCTCTCTCATACTCTTCCCCTTTGCCCCTTGCAAATAAATGAATCTTTTATAATTGCAAACAGAGCCCAAATGTGAGCTAAGCCCTGTTCTTAGGCTATCCTTCTTAGTCCAGATCCCTTATAAAATAGATTAGCTGTTCTTTCCATTCCTTTGGCTCATAGAGTAGCTACTCTAACAGCTGTTCTTCATAAAAAGACTTTGAACTCATAGCTCACTACCTCCCCATCAGTTTGCCATTCCCTGGGTCAAAGGGAGGCGCTCCGAGAGAGCACTAATCCTACCGTCCTGCAGAATTTGGGATGTGTGGCAGCCAAAGTGAACTTGGGGTTTGTCTGTGTCCCGCCACCTCAGTAAAGGATTCCCCTTATGTTTGTTACAGTCCAGCTCTGTCTCTTCACTAGAAGGAAAACAATTAATTCCCATTTAGCTCAATTTCTTTTAAGAAAAGGAGTAAATTACTTCACCTAAGTAACTGCTGAGCCACTAGGGGGAGAACAAGAGCTGGTCACCAAAATGAATAGAACTATATTATGCTCTTTAAATAGTATGATTCCGTTTTGGCAGTGATATGAATGTGAAGTTTGACCTAAGATTGCCATTACAGCTGCCCCGCGCTCTCTAACACCTTCTCTATAAAACACTTCTAGTCTACTTCTTGAGTTCTGATTTATTTTTCATTTTTAAAAATATATTTTGTCTTAACTGTTTTTATGTTTTTTACAAAACAAACAAAAGCAATTAGATGCAGAAAACTATGTTAAGGTTGCGACTCGAACTGATAGAGAAGTGTAGAGGTAAGCATAACGCGTATGTCTTTCATTACATGATCCCACCATATCAGAAAAGATGCCATAATAGTCAGCAAATAATACAACATCACGGAACGGCAAAGTATCTGCTTTAATCATGACCTGCAGATCCACAGTATTTTGTATTAGTTCACACTGGTATGCCGTATGGTATGTGATTTTGTACTGAGAGGCTCAAGGCTTTGTAATGAATGAGTGCAAGGGGGAAGACAGTCTGAAGTTACTCATGAAGGACAGTCTGTCCTTCATGAGTACCTTCATGTCTCATTTGTGTAACATCTCCACTCCTCACATTGCAGTCATGCAATTTCCCCACTAGATAATGCCTATATCCTTTTGTGTGTGTGTGAGAGAGAGAGGGTCGTTCTCTTTGTGTGTGGGTGATGTATGTCTGTGTGTAGGCCCTTTGGCTGTATGGGTGCCTCTGCTTGAGGCTGTGTGGATTTGCATGGATGGCCTTTGCCTGTAGGTACACCTGTGTGCCTAGGAGAGGGGAGGCAGGATCTTTCGTATGCATATGTGCCTCTTTGTGATTGTAGGTGTGGCTGTGCCCCTCCTGCCATCTTCTTGGTAAGCCGTAGGTAATGTGACAGAGAGGTGCTGAAGAAAGGGTGAGAGGAGAGACTAAAGGAGGGATGGCTCGAAAGGAGTGGCGCTCACTCTCTTTTTCCAGTCCAAATGGGTTTGAAGCTCACAAACGGGTAACTTGTCCGGGCTGGCAGGCATCAGTCACTGGGCTCACCGGAAGGCCGCCATGCCTCTGCCATTAAGCTGCACTGGGATCTGAAATCATTTGCTCTCCCCTGTTTGTTTATCTCTGCCTTTCCTGCCTTGAAACCTGTTGCGCCAGCAGCCCATCAAACACGGGGGAGGGCTGGTCCATGTCAGACATGGAGAGGAGTAGCGTCCGTTCCCCAGAATGTATCCTTTCTCCTTCCCCTTCTTTCAATTGTTAAGAAACAACAGGCCTCAGTCTCTGTCACCCTCCACTTGGCACCTCTGCAGGGTGGGTGTAAAACACTACTGAATCAGAAGAGCAGCATTGCACAGCAGGGCTAAGTGGGTGTATAAAGATGCCACAAGGTGCCAGGAAACAGAATCAAGTCTGACGTTTCCCTCTCCTTCTTTTGCGTATTGCAGCAGCCCAACCTATTTAGCTGTCTCCCCACCTCTGGCATGTCCTGCAGCTGCTTTCAAAGGACATTTTTCTATGGTTCAGCTGCAGCAAGACGGGAGGTTCCTGGCTTCATACATAATGAATGAGAGCCAAATGGCTCACATGCTCATCAAAGACAGCCTGTGTGAGAGAGAGAGAGGTGGGAACAGTGCAGTACTCAGGAGCAAGGGAGAGAGAACAACAGAAGCCTTATAAGGATGTTAAGGGGAACATAGTGTTAATGTCTGTAAAGCAAATAGGAGCGTTAAAGCAGCGAGGAGAGTGAGGGGGTACATGTATGTATGTGTATATGCACGAGAGAGAAAAAGATAGTCTCATTGCAACCCATTTATTGCATGACCTTAGCTCCTTTTTCAGGTCACGAACGAACCGCAACCAAACTTTGATCTGACTAATCGTTATATGAAATTACTAAACAAACTGCTTTCTGTGAACACATTTCAGCGGTTGGCTAGCCTAGTGGTTAAGGCGTGCACCCAAGACCCGGGTTTCAGGCCCTGCTCCAATGACTAGTGAAATATTTATTACAAAGTGGAATTGCTTCAGCTAGGAGAGACTGAAAGGGATCCACTCCCAAACTGCCTATAAGGCCAGTCAGTGCACTCATTTAGACGGTGGGAGACCTAGGTTGCAGTCCCTGCTTTAAATCAGGCCCAAGGTGGGATTTGAACCTTGGACTCCCACCTCTTAGCTGAGAACTTGGGCCATTGAGTATGAGGGGCCATCACTATCACAGTTGTTTTTTGCGGGGGGATTCAGTGTGATCTGAGAACGCCCACTGGTTCAGACCCTATAAATGAGATGGCAGGGGAATGTACAGTTTGTGAATCTCGCTGCAGCTGAGGCATGACTAAGCAATGAGCAGCTCCCCAACATCTGGAGCTAGATTGCAGTGTGCATGCCCACTGGCAGAAATGTAGACACCTAGCGGACTTTACCAGGGGAAACACAGGTGTTTAGAGAAAGTGCCTAAGTTGATGTGAACACTTGTGCGATGACCTATTCTGTTCACGAGGGCAACTGGGACTTTCTTTTGCTGAGAACATTCTTGCAAACAAGAGTTCTTTCATGCCAATGTGACTAAACAAAGGATCACGTCAAAGCGAACTCACACTTCACCCCTTTGATCTGAGTAAGTGCTTTTCCAGCTGTAGTAATTATATAAGAGACAGAGAAAGAGAAGGGAGAGCAAGAGATGGGAGGGTGCACAGAGAGGGACTGTGAGAGTGCATTGGGCTCCATGGGAGATAAAGTTTCATTGCTGTGGAGTTAATCTCCTGAGCTTTTCATTGCAGTTTTGTCTCTTCAGGGCCTCTTGAATCAAGTTTCCATTTGTCTGTCTTGCGCTGGTTCTATCTCATCGAGCTGATCATTAAAGGCACAAAGTGCCTTAGCTGTAATTTTTCCTCCCTCTGGACAGTCTCCTTAGTGCTTCTTGCTTTGTTAACTCCATGATCACTCAGCTGCAATCAGCCTCCATTACTCTGAGCTGGATGTCTCAGAATGACCCTCCCCTCCCCATTGGCATGGATGGCGGGGGTTCTGGATTCTGACCTCTGTCTACGAACAGCAGCAAATGCTTACTCCCAGATGTCTATAGCCCACTCTCAGTTACATTTGATCTCTGCATTTACCCTTACACTCAACCCAGAGGGACACAAAAGCAGAAGAGACTTCCCACAGTGCTATGCCTCAACAACAAAGCAAGGATCCTTCCCTTGACTCGAATGCCCCCAACATTTGGGAGTATCTGAGATTTGCTATGAGCTGTGAAGTTTGAATCTAGATTCAGGTCCAGATCCAGATTGGAAGCGAGATGTTTGGAGCCAGACATTAGTTTTGGGCCCTTCTCTGTTTTCCAGAGATCTGAGGGGGGTTGGATGTGCCTGGACAAAAGGTCTGATATAATGCTGCATTCCTCCCGTGCGTCTCAGGTACACTGGCGTAAAACTGGAGAAACACAGTGGGGACTCAGGTCCAACATGTTTTGCTGTTTAGAAACAAGGGGCCAGCTTCTCAGCTAGTGTAAACTGGCATAGCTCCACTGACTTCAATATGGCCGTACCAACTGACACAGTGTCTCATCCCAGAATTTCTCTTGAGACACAAATAGTCTGACTAGCTTTAACTCCACCATACGTGATGTCTACAGCAAACACAGAAGAACTATGAAATCATTAGGTGCTGATTTCCTCCTCTGCTAATCCTTGACTTGGAAATCAGCTGTCAAATAGGACAGGAGTTTGGGAGAGGTGAATTTAATCAGCTGTGCTCATGAAGACAAGTCTGGTAAAGCAGATACAGTCTGGGCAAACAATGTGGGGCTTTGGGGAGGGAATGAGTTGCACTGGAAGGGATTTGTGGGGAAGCTTTCACAGACTATAGAAGCTTCTCCACACAGCTGCCGCTGCCCCTCACTCCTGATCTACAGCCCCCCCTGCTATTCCAGCCTCGGGCTCCCCAAGCTCTGACAATGCCCCTCACTTCCACCCTGCAGACCCTTCCCTGCTATTCCTGTCCCAGGCAGAGCTTTGTGTGTGGAGCCCATGCCCCTCCATCCTTCCCTGTACCTTGCCTTTCTGACAAGGCCTCTCTTGAGCAGAGCATACCAATCTTTGCTGAACTGTGAAATGTTTGTCAGGAAAATTTGTTTACAGTGTCCCCGGCATCTTTAGTCATGATCCCCCTCAAACTCATTTATAGCTGCAGCTAAGTTACCTGTGTTCCTAGAGCTCCAGTGGGAAAAATGTCACAGGCATAACCTCCTCAACCACCTTGTCCTCTTCCCTACTTTGCAGAAGGTCCTGAGTTGAAATGAATATTGCTACTTTAAATACTCATTTGCTGATACTACTGCACTGATGATAACAGTTTCCTATGTACATGTACTTTTCCCAGTGAGAATAAGATACATCTAGTAAATGTTCTCATAGCTACATGATGCACTATGTGGTAGTAAATGCAGCAATTAATGCTAATGAGTCTGCTGTTAGCAAGTAATATTATTGGTGTTATACTCACGCCTCACCAAATGCAGAGCCTCAGTTTGTTGAACAGATGCCAATGTTAACGGCCAAATTCTCTTCCCATGGATAAGTTAGCATTAGTTAAATGTACCACTAAAAATAACCATTTAAAATGTTCATGCAAACAGAGCCTGCGCCTGCCAGGGTTTTTCTGGCTTCCCTTTTATTACCACTGAACTTTTCCGAGGCAGCGAGGAAGTGAGCTTGTGTTTTGAGGACACACACAAAAATGGAGAATTGGCAGCACTCGCTAAATCCAGAGATGGTGCGTGAAAAACTCCATGTTTCACTCATGCAGCTCTGCCTATGCCCCCAACTCCTGCCTTGCTGCAGGCCTCTCTGCTATGCCAGGGCAGATGTGAAAGTGCCAGTTCTTACCTCATTTCCAGCGCCTGCCCGCACAGGTGTGGCGCTGCACCTCAGTCGTGACTTGCAATTGTACTGGTTTCATTTACACCTTCTCCCTTCTTCTCCAGGGGTTAATCACAAAACGATCATGGTTCCCCCCCAGTTTGTTCATTAAGTCTGTTTTCCTGCTGTGTTAACTTAGGCTGTGTCCCACTCCTAGCTGCCATTCCAGGGCAGCACCCCCAGATCCAGACCCACCCACACTGAGCAGGACTCCCATGGATAAGGCTGTGAGAAAGCCTCAGATCTGATCTGAGCAGGCGGTGCCAAAAGCTGCCATCCCATAGATACCATCATGCCCCTGCTAACTGTATAGCACCACAGCCAAGCACTTTGCAAACATACTGTAATGATATGCTGCAAAGGAAGAGTTGTCTTTTTTGGGACACGTACCTGGGCAGGAACATGAATACGCAGGATGCACTGTGGTGTCTTGGCTATTCACCAGAGCAGAATTCAGCTTTCACTGTTGGGTTCCTCTCTGGGTAACTCATTGTGGCAGGGGTCTACAAATGAAAGAGTTGGTGCTACGGATGTTGATGACCAAAGTAACATGAGACAAGGTACTTCTGAGAGTAATGGGGAAAGGGGAGTTCCCCAAAAGAGAATATGCCTACCACCAGGGACGATGGGGGAGAAGACGGCATTGCTTCTAATAGAGCAAGAGGCCGCTGGGGGGCAATATGGGTGCTGGAGATTCAGGCAGTGCTGTGTTTAGCTACCTCAGCAGTGGTACAGAATACAGCACCTGGTAAACAGCATAAACTGAAATCACTTGCAGGGAAATATTTTCCATTTAACAGCAGTGCTGAAATCCACGTGGCTTGGCTGTTATGTCGGCAGACGTTAGCGACAGCTTTTGGCCTGGCTGGGTGGGTCCCACGTCTCGACAGACCCACATTCAGTAGCACGCTCATAAGGATGGGCATATTCAGACAAACCAGGGTGAGAAGTAGCACAGTGGGGGAAAGGCGCCAGCTCCGGCACCACATCCGTTCTAGGGCACGCGTTACTGAGTAAGCAGCATGCCCACTGGGGGACGGATGTCAGACCGACCCAGCAGTCCCTGTCTGAGACCTCTGAGATGGGGTCACAGTATTTCCCTGTACCCCTACTCCCAGCAACCCTTAACTGAATGCTGCCTGTGCAGAGACTAGTGCACACAATCAGGGTGGCAGGTCAGGACTTTCGGGAGCTCATAGCTGCTGATGATCCATGGTGCCAACTGCCAAACTCTTCTTTGATTTCCCCTCCCCGGTCACAAAATTTGCCAAGCAGGGAACAGTTGAGTAGAGCAGGCCCCTGTGTGGGAAGGGTTGTTGTGTACACCTGACTGCATGTTCTGGAGCAGCAATCAAACCACTCATGATGTTGGCTAGGACCAGCTCTAAGCACAGCAACAAAGAGCAACTTTGAGAAGCTACACGTTTCCCTCAATGTGTTGGAGGCGTGATGTGCTAGCAGGAAAGGGAGGTATCCTGCTTTGCAAGGTGACCAGATGTCTCGATTTTATAGGAACAGTTCCGATTTTTGGGTCTTTTTCTTATACAGTAGACTCTCGATTATCCAGGATGGTAGGGAAAAAATTAATTCTGGTTAATAAAATCCCAGCTAATCACGGTCCATAGGAAATATGGGGAGGGGGGGGGGTTGGTTCACCAGCCACCCTGCAACGGGAGGAGGGGGTGTTGGTTCACTGGCTGCCCTGCAGCCTGGTGTGGTTTTTCTTTTTGTGCTTGGGGCGGCAACAAAGCCAGTACCGGCCTTGTGAGTTATGTGTATTTTTTTTTTTTGGACATCCTGGTTAATCCACATCCTGGTTAACCCAATCCTGGGTAACTGAGAGTCTACTGTATAGGCTCCTATTACCCCCTCCCCGGTCTCGATTTTTCACACTTGCTGTCTGGTCACCCTATTTGCAACTAACGTTGCAGCAGTTTCTCTGGGCTGCTATGAAAGTAGCCAGTGCTCTGCAGCCAGAAAAAACATCTTTACACCATACATTGTGTTCTCTCAGAGCCTTGGTTATGGCAGGAACCTTCCTGCCACCTGGGGAAGCAGGAGGTGGGAAAGCTCCGATCTCCACAGGCTGTATGAGCAGCTGGCTGCTCTATGGGGTTTCTGTCTGCATGGCTCAGGCCCAGACAGAAAGCAGCCTGCACCCTGCAACAGCAGAATGGCCACTCATCAGGACTCTCTGTCTCCCTGATGCCCTCTGGTGATACCAACAGGGTTGTGAGTGTTTCCCAGCCTCTGCGGTGTCTCTCTGTGTTCAGAACACTCTTGCTCCAAGCCCTTTGCCTGACTCCATCCAGCTCCATTTCCCTTTGTCCCAGGGAGGAGGAGGGGGGTGAGATTAGCTCTGAAGTCATGAGGCTTTTTAAAAAAATAATGTTTTTCGGAGCTGGCTGATGTTTGAGTCCCCTGCTGCCACGTGAGTGTGTGTGTGTGTGAGAGAGAGCATTAGTGTTGCTGACTTACAGTGAGAAATGGGATTTTTGGCCACACTGCCCAGACATCAGTGAACCTGGGGCTCCAGGCCCCACATCCACAACTGTGCACCCCCAACCCCCAAATCAATCAGTGTTGTGTCCCCAGTTCTCATGTGTGCCCTAGCTGCACAATTCTGCACCTCCTCTTAATCCCACAACCCCTATATTTCAACCTCTGCTGCTCCTGCAGCTCCTAGGGTTCTTCACTCACCTTGCCCAGGCCTGGGGGAGCAGCTGCAAGGGGGCACTCCTCAGCCGCAATTCCCAGCCCTGGTGTTGCACAATTTGCAAGGATGGGAGGAGCACAGAGCAGACTGACCCATTGCACAGATGGGGAGGGAGCACAGAGCAGACAGGCCCATTGTACAGGGGGTGGAGGAAAGCGTGCAGATTGACCCATTGTTCATAGGAGGGGTGGGGCAGAGCAGACACTGACCCAGTGTTATGGGCAGGGCAGGGGGTGGGGAAGGTCACAGATAGGGTTGCCAATCCTCCAGGATTGTCTGGGAGTCTCCAGGAATTAAAGATTTAATCTTTAATTGAAGTTTATGTCAGGAATACCTCCAACCAAAACTGGCAACCCTACTCACAAGAGGAGCACAGCCTTACCCACTGTGGAGGAGAGGGCAGTACACATACCCCTGCTAGCTCTGACTGAGCGAGGAAGTCCTCAATAGAAGTGATGGTGCGATGGGCTGGCTGCCCCAAGGATAAGTCTAGCTGAACCCCTAAGGCCAGACTTGGGGCGGTCAAGCGCATCCTGCTGCTCACAGCGCTGGGTCTACCCAGCGATTTTTAGCAGACTAGTGTGATCAGAGGCAGCACCAGTTTGACGATGAGAGCTGGTAATTTCTTCTCCTCCAGCTGCAGTGCAGACACAACTTAAATGCGCTTTTCATTCTACTCCAACCCGGCCTGCACTGGACTCCTTGGGGTCTATGAGGAACTTCCCCACATGCATTCGTCCCCATGCCTCCCTGGAGGTCGCTGTTCTGTGTCGGTGTCCAGGTGTCCAGTTTTAGTCCGGAACACCTGGTCCAGAAGGGATCCTGGCGGTGCCGGTCAGCACTGCTGACTGGGCTGTTGACTGGTTGGCAGCACACTGCACAGCAGGGCTGGCAGGCTCCCTGCTAGTCTCCGTGCTGCACAGCTCCTGGGAAGCAGTCGGCATGTCCCACCTCGAGCCCCTATGTGTAGGGGCAGCTAGAGGGCTCTGCATGCTGCCCCCACCCCAAGCGCCACCCCCCAGCAGGGAACCGCCGCCAATAGGAGCTGCAGGGATGGCACCTGCGGACAGCGTAGCGTGCGGAGCTGCCTGCTGTGGCTCCACAGAGGAGCCAGAGGGCAGACATGTTGCTCCCCACACCCAGAGCCCTCACCCCCTCATACTCACCACACTCCACCCATCTGCCCCAAGCCATGATCCCCCTTTCGCCCTCCAAACCCCTCGGCCCCAGCCCGAAGCGCCCGCCTGCTCCCCAAATCCCTCATCCCTGGTCCCACACCAGAGCCCGCACCCCCTCTTGCATCCCAACCCACAGGCTCAGCCTGGAGCCCCCCTCCTACATTCTGAACTCCTTATTTCTGTCACCATCCAGAACCTGCACCCCCCGCCAGAACCCTCACCGCCTCCGGCAGCCCAGCCCCCTGAGCCAGCCTGGTGAAAATGAGCGAGTGAGTGAGGGTGGGGCGAACGAGCTACAGAGGGAGGAGGGGATGGAGTGAGAGAGGGCAGGGCCTCGGACATGGGGCTGGACAAGGATGAGATTTCAGAGGAGGGCAGGGCAGGGCAAGGGTTTTCGGTTTTGTGTGAGTAGAAAGCTGGCACCCCTATGAGTTGCACATTTGAAAAATTCAAATTAAATGAATGCATTTCCTGGGGAAGCTCCAAAAGCCCCTTGCAGGCAGCAAGACTGAGCAAATACCCTCACTAACTCTGCTGCAGGGAGCAAGGCCTAGCATACCGTCCACTGAATTCCAAAGAGATCCTCTCCTCCAGAGCTCCCCTCCCGCAACGGCAACAACTTGGTTGCTGGCATGGAAGGGGAAGAGACATGGAAACATTCAGTGTCCCAGCTGGGGAATGTCGGCATCCTGAATCCCATTTCGGAGAAACTGCTGGATGGAAAGTCTTAAGAACTGGTTGAGACAGTGTGCATGCCTGTCGTGGTTAACACAGGCTATTGGCCTGATCTCAATGGAAGTTTTATCATCTGCATCAGTGGGAGTAAGATCTAGCCCTGAATATCCTTAGGAGTGTAGACTTTGGCCACAGCTCTCTCTGTGCTCCACAACAGCATGTTGAAAAATCCCTGGGCAGTTCGCCTAGGGGAGCCCACAAATTCCCTGTGCCTTTCACTGCAAATCCATGGCCATTAAGGACTCCACAGCTATCACAGTGCTGCAAGCCATAGCCATATGGAACCTCAGTGCAACAGCTGCCATAGAATTCAGTTGCTTCGGCATAGGCTGTTCTTACAGCTTGAGCTAGAGGATAATATCTCTCACTGTATAGCAGACTCCTCAAACATATGCTGCATCTCTCTCTAGTGGCTTGTTCACGTAGCTACCACCACCACCTGCTGGAGTTATTCCTTTAGTTCAAGGGGTCTGTGCCAGGCTGTCAATCCTGTGGTGGTGGCAGCGGGGAAGGGGAGGTTCATCACATCAGGGTCATGATGCATGAATTAATAGTTCTCATTGCATCCACTAGAGGGCATTAGTGGGGTATCTCCACCAGCCATTTCAGTACAAAAACATTGCACCCCAAATGAGCTAAAACTGTGTGTGAGGGGAAGGGAAGGGAAATTAAGATGCATTTCTTCCTTTTCACGTTTATTTCGTTTTTGTTTTTGTGTTTTTTTTTTTAAGATCACAGAAGAGCAGAGCATTCGTACATGTAAAGAAACAGAAACAAGATAGAAGTTAAATACATTAAGGAAAGAAAAAAGAAAAAGCTTTTTGTTGGTGTCAGGTTTTGTTTTGTTTTTTTCCTTCTTTTTTTTTTTTTACACACACACACTTGCGCATTTAATATGTTCTTCCACAGAGCTAGTATCCGAAAACAAACCAATGGCAAAAAATAAAATGGCCGCGTTCTTGTTTCATTAAAGAGAAGTTCAGCTCATGTCTACGGTGCTGGGGAAAAATATATATAAAGATATAGAGATATATATATATTTATATGTATATAACACTGTTAATGAGCAGAATTCTAACCACCCCCACTGGGTAGCAAGAAGAAGGGACACTGGACCTCCTCCCTAAGACCTGGAGGATGAAACTTAGCTCCAGTTGAGGAAATGGAAATGTTTGGGGGCAGCTGGTGGAGGCAATTTTTACTCTCCCCTTCCCACACCCCACACCCTTTCCTTGTTTGTAGAAAGTCACCACAAACCATGCAGCTGATGGCTTTCTAAAGACAAATTGCTAAAAGCAAATTGAGAAGTATGTGTCATGTTGCATGTGTCACCCGGGGGGTCTGGGAAAGGAGAGTGGTGTGGTGGCTGTATGAGGGATTTTTGGAAGAGAGTGGCATGTTGTAGAGGTATCAGGAGGGATGAGTATCTGTGTGTCTGAAAGAGGGAGCAAATGAAATAACTTCAGTGCTGGAAGACACTCCCCAGCTGGGAAGTTCTCTCCTTGTGGATAGTTTCCTAGGTGGTCTTGCTCCTTGCAGCCTGCAAGTACCGTATGTAGACACACACACATACTCACATTCCCTAGGAGGTGCTAGGCATTCTTAGAAGGAAGTAAAGGGGCTGACCAAGGATAGATCGCAGGGCTCAGTTCAATCCCCCTGTTCTCATAGATATGCTGAGATGTTGATGGATGGGGCCCCATTTAGGATATCAGAAGGCACATTCCCCACGGGGCTTGGGAAGTGAGTTGAAGATATATGCAAATCGGGGAGAGGTAGTTCCCTGCCCTGCCTGGAGACTTCCTTTGTTGGACAGGACCTTTGCCCACTAATGTGCTCCCCAAACAGCCTTACCATAAAGTCAGGCCTACCACCAGCTCTGCAATACTATCCTCCTGACTGCTGAGACACCCTCCCTTCCTCTACTGTCTCATGTAATCCTTCAAGGTTTGCAGGACCTTTTGGTGGCACTAGCTAAGATGAACCTGCAATGAGGTAAGGGCCCTTTACCTTCCATTTCCTGAGCTAATTTAGAACAGCAGGCCTCTTTTCCTTGCTCTTCTCAGGGTGGCTGGCTTGCCATATGGGTGAGTCCCCAAGCCAAGCCTGGAGAGGGGATTTTGCTGGCGTCCTTACCAAGCTGATTTCCTCCCTGCTGAGATAGTGAGATAGGAAAACAAGTGAACACCTGAGATTTGGCCTTTGGGGAAACAACCCCGAGAGAAACCATGCTGAGGTGTCACACTGTAAGATGTAGATGGCAAGGGGCTTTCCCCAGCCATGTTAAATAGAGGGGAACAGGAAAACAGTTCAATGGTTGGACAGACCCCTTAATGTCGAAAGAAGTCTCATAGACTCATAGACTTTAAGGTCAGAAGGGACCATTATGATCATCTACTCTGACCTCCGGCACAATGCAGGCCATGCAGAGTCATGCAGCTAACTCTCCCAGGCACCGCACCAGAAATATACCCACTTTGAGACCATGCTGAGAACCAATGATCCTCCTCATTCATGTGGCTGGGAATTCTGTGCATGGATTACAAAGAGCACACGTTTCTATTAACGACATAGCCTGGGAGACCATCTCCCAGTTTAATTGTGTCTTCATGCCCTCACCGCTCTGCTCCTCATGTGAGGGCCATCTTTCACAGTCTTTTCTGTGCACTTGTCAAAAAATGAAATAAGCTTTTGCCACCTTCCGGAGAGAGACTTAGAACTTCCAGCTCTGCCTCACCTCCCCAGGATGGTATTCCAAACACTTCCTCACTACACACCTGGATTCCTTCATAAGATGATGTGAAGGAAATAAGCAATACGTGAAGGTCTGACTGAAATGTCTTCCTGTGGAAGGGCTGAGAATGAGGTTAACCGTTTCCCAGTTCCACTCCCTCAAATACCCACAAATCCTCGGTCATTGCCTCAAATTACCTTCCAGAGTTGCTACTTCCTCATGGCCTGGAAAATGTGTGAAAAATGAAGTTTACTAAGTTAATGCCATGGGCTCAATTTTGAAACAAGAGCACCTTAACTGGATGCTCAGAAAGGTACCTAGGTGCATGGAAGGGTGCACCGGTATCTGAAGTCCAATTTGGGTGGGTGGGCTTCTGAACATTCTGTGCTTGACTCTTGGTATGGGATGGGAGAAAATTGGAGATTTGCCCATGATTCCTGAACAGTAAATGCTATGTAAAGGGGTGTAAACTCAAGCTGCAAATCAGTTTACACAAAGCATGTAAACAAAACAAACAAACAAAAACCCTTGTTAATGTCACCATTAACATGACCTTGATGGTAACCCTGGTCTACACAACTTTTCTGGTGGAGAAAGCAGGGTTTGCATTGCTGCTCTACATGTCCACAAGTTGTGGTCTGGAAAAGGATCATAATAGTGCGATATACGCGTTAACTGGGGATTTTCACACCCACCTTCCCCGCATTTCACAGCCATGCATAGCTTCATTTTTCGCCCAGCCAGACACATACAAACAACACGCTGCAGTCATGTATGGTGGTCAGATGGTCCCAGTGGGCTGCATTCACATTGTTCAGTTCCTTTTAGAAAGTTGCCCCTGCCTCCTCTCACTGGTAACCTCAAAAGGGTTAGAAATCTGCTAGCAAGTAAGGGGCCATGTATTAAATCTAAGGGTTTGTTCCTCTGCGTGGACATTATTGGACATCTCATGTCACTCTGGTATATTTACAAACTCATAGAAGAAATACCATCTTTTTTTTTAATAACACTAAATGTTAAACCTCCATCAATCAAACACAATTACACCTACACTCTCAAGGAACTGGTGTCCCATTCCAAATCCCACTGAGGAGTAGGGCAGCAAACAAGTGAGTGGATTTTGAGGAGGGGGCCAGCAAAGCAGGACCACTGGGGGCGGCCTCAGGAGAAAGGTTCTGCACTGGAGGATATGTCTTTTCAATGTACTTATCCACAGGGGTGAAGAAATGATCCAGGAAAACGCCTTTTCCCTTCTTCACTACAGCCCTGATCTTGGGAGGTGCTACGCGACCCTAACTGACTTCCGTGGAAATGGTGGGTGCTCAGCATCTCGCAGGGTGGGGGCCATTAAAAAAATGAAATAAATATTCCCCCACCCCAGCTCTCAAGTTAAAGGGACAGACATTGTGAACAGTGGGGATCCCAGAACAGAACAAAATAACTGTAATACTATACACCATGCCCTGGGGGTACAGTGATATCCCATGGCTTGAAGTGGTTTCCACAATATCCAGGGTTCACAGTTTGGTTCAATGGCTTCCCACGAAATAATTCCACCACCACTGATCATGCCTTTCAACTGCTGTACTGGTGAGTGACTCTCGTTACCCCCAATTTTAGAGAGGAGAAACTGAGGCACAGACTCACTCAAAGAGTCAGGGGCACACTCAGGAGTAGAACCCAGGAGTCCTAACTGACAGACCTCAGCTCTAACCACTGGACAGAATGGTTTCTCCCAACCATCTTTGTCTTTTTTCTGTTCCAAAAGTCTGGGATTTTTGGTGGTGGTGGTGGTGGTGGGGTGTGTGTGTGTGTGTGTGTGCGTGCGCGTGCATGTGTGTGTGTGTGTGTGTGTTTCCCAAAACAAAAGCTTCAGTGCTCTTTTTTCTAAAAATGTTTAAAACAATCCACTGCCAGTAGCTCAATACTTGTGAGGACCCATACATAACAAACCACTGTGTGCCACCTAGTGCTCATGAACAACCCTTCAATAACACAGCAATATGTGCTGCTCTGCACTCATCAGTGACCCTACAATAACAAACCAGTGTCTACAGCTCAGCACTCCTGAGCAATCCTACACTGAGGAAACAATGTATTCAGCCCAATTGGCATAAACAACCCTTGACATTCTTCCTGCAGTAACAAAGCAGTGCAGGCAGCCCACCATCACTGAGCAACCCCACAATAACAAACCAATGAGCCAATATGTGGGACAGGGTGCATAGTCCTTCCCCTAAGTGCATTATCTGCTACTGGACTTGTACACTCACTCCCCTCCCTACAGCAAAACCCATCGGACCCAGAAAGAATCACCAGCAGGGGCTAGAGGGCTTCTGTCCTATGAGACTGCAGGGCTCATGGTCAGTAGGTCACCTACAGAATAAGGCCCAGATCCTCAAAGGCATTTAGGTGCCTAATGCCCAGTGAGTTCAATGGGAGCCAGGCGCCTACGTCCCTCTGAAGGTCTGTGCCTCATTGTCTGGCTCCACTGGATCCAGTCCCACCAAGGGTGGTTACAACACCCAGCTAGCCCTTCACACCAGAGGCCAAAAGCTGAGCCCTCACTCTGGGTCACTCAATGATTTCAAACCCCTCCCAAGCAGTGATGGTGTCATCTCTGTTATCAGGCTGTGCACATACATATACCGGGGGTGTGTGTGCTTTTTCCAACATCCCAAAACCCTGAGGGAAAATTATAGCAGAGCCCACCTTGAGCTGAGCACATACCTTGAGGGATGGGGGAAAATCCCTTTTCCTTGGCTGGTGACATCCGGAAGGCCCATTTCTCTGCTCTCCTCCCTTAAAAGACACTCAAAGACTAATAGTTATCTGTGAGTCCTAGTTGGCTGCGAGAAGCCTGGCTGCCTCTTTAATTGATTGCCTGGCTCTGCCCCAGAACTGCCTCGCTAAGCAGAAAAGAGGCAGTGCTGTTGAGCTGCTTGATCAAGGTGAGCGCTGCCATGCTGAGCCGGCTCTGAATTATAGGGAGTCTCTTGCAGATTTCGTCTCAGCTGAGTAAAGGGAAGGATTGAAACACAAAACAGAATTAATTCATTGCTTTCTGGTGATCAGTCTCCCCTTTCTTAAGCCTGCTCAAACCAGAGGGATTTCCGCCCTATCTCCCCTAAGTTTTTACAGCAAATTCCAGGCAGATCTGAATTGTATTTAGTTGTGGGGAGTGAGGTGGAAAGAAGGGAATTTTTACTGCTTAAGAAACTGGAGTAGGACACAGTGAAGGTCAGTGCGCAGCTCCTAAGTCCTGACCCACAGCACCGCTGCTAAGCCAGTTCCAGGGGCTCTGCTGAGAAAGGGAAGGGACTGGCAGTCCCAACATATCCTCTGCTGTGGACACCCAGATCATGGCACTTGTGACCGCAGGAGCATTCAGACACAGGTTGTCAGAGACAAAACACTGGTGCATTAACCCAGCTGTCCCCTTGCACAGGTAATCAGCATAGCCAATGGGATATGTGAGGCTCTTCAGATTTGCACGTGTCCCATTGCTTACATCACAGCCTGCAGGACCTGTTGCTGAAACGGCAGATTCCAGCAGATAGGTAGCATTTCAGTACCTCTGTTTCAAGTGACCTACTCTGAAGCCTCCCCACTCCTTCTCCAGTGGGTGTCACTAGAGTTTCTTTCATCAACTACCTCCTCCTCTGACCAGCCAGAGGGCAAGGATGTCTAAAAGCAACCTTAGCAACTTTGACGTGTTACATATAGGTCAAAAAAGTACCCCCACCATGGTGTACCCCCTTGTATCTCTCTTTAATGCACCACCCAAAGCTTCCTTCTTGTCTGTCAAGAATTTTGGCCCCAGCTCTTTTACAGTCCCAGGTTCTGGCCACTTTCTGAACTAATTTGAGTTTTCTTTAACGTTCAAAATTAAAGAAGCTCCAGCTAGGTATGTTCATGGTGGCTGAGAGAGCTATTTACAGGTTTGCTTTGATTGTAACAAGGAGGTCAGAGGGACAAAAGGTTAATTTTTATAGCAATACTGAATGGTTATGGATTACCACTTGGAGGCTTTTCTGTTATGAGATATTTACTGGCAACGCCATACCTACAGGTGCAGAAGATCAGTGAAGCCCACGTTATCTCACTGATTACCTCTCTTCCCAAACCCCCCAGGATGGGTACTAGAGCAGTGCTCTTGAAGTGCTGCCATCTATGGTCCTATGGGTCAGTCACATTGATTTTTCTACCTGTTTGGACATACACACAAGCACAGACGTGAAGCAAGAGCCACTATTCTGATGCATTACAGTTGAGTGCCAGCCGGGTGGAGTTGATCAGGGAAGGGTTAAAAAAGTATGGAGACACTTCCAAGCAATACGGCCAGGAGGCTGTCAAGGCAAAAGCCAGCTGGGGGAAGGGGGCCCATCTGTACCAGTGCCACAGTTGACGCGCTCCCTGCCCCCCCACATCTGCCCAAGTGATCTCTCAGCACCATGCCTCACACTTACGATGCAGAACTTTATCTACAGCATGATGAGCTTATGTACATATGGACCATTCTCTTTGCATGCTTTAGAGAGAGAGAGACACACACACACACACACACACACAGACACACACGGGAGACAGAGACACCTGGCCAAATACAGGGGGAGAAAAGGAAACTAAAAACAGTGTGTTTGTAGCATAGTCAACATAGCTTGAGTTCAGGGCAGAGAGGAAGGTATTGGAGGGGAAGGAACGTAAGGGAAGGGACCAACGAGGGTGCAAGGGATGGGAGGAGGAGGCGTGGGGTTTCTTCATGGGACACCAGTATGCAAAAGGGATCTGGATTACTGCTTTCCAAAAGTCTGAACTGGCGGAAAGTCAGCTCACCAAATGGCCAAGGGAATCAAGGGGTTAAGTGGCTATAAACATCACAGCGAAGACCTTCTCCTTCAGAGGATGAAAGAAAGAGGACTAAGGAAAGAAGGGGGAAAACAAGCAATCTGACTGGTTGTTTTTTTTTTTTTTAACATCTCGGCGTCTTTGGCACAACGCGGTCCCCGCCCAGCGCCCCCTTCTCTCCTGCGCTCCGCGTCGCTTCCCAGGTGGTCGATGGCTTCAGAGACGTCTTGTCAGAATTCGGAATTAATGTTGCTGATTCATCTTCGCTGTAATTCCCCCCCTTTGCCGCTGAACACACAAAAGTTGTGAAAGAACCAGTCCTCTCTCTCTCTCTCCCCCTCTTTTTCTCGCTCTGTCTCCTGTATGACGCGCTTTGTTTTGTATGTTGTTATTGTTGCTGTTGTTGTTGGGTGTTTTTTTAAATTTAATTTTATTCTGATTTTATTAACATTTGCTAAGTAGGCAGAGCAGGGACACTGCCAGCAGCCACAGTGGTACGGCCAAACTCACTGAACCGTTGTCTACTCTCCCTGTGCCGGGTCCTGTAGGCAGAGAGTGGGAAGGAAGAGAAAAGAGGACAGGGTTACATACAGAAAGGAAGAAACAGAGTCAGCAAGAAACATGCTGATGGCCTTCAAAATCACTGACTCACTTCTGCTGTGAGCTCCACACACCCAGTGCTCTCGTGCCATTCCCTACAGCGCCTCCTGCTGGGAAAGGCTGGGACTGGAGGTGAGCTTCCTCAGAGAGAGCTTGTTTGCCAGCGATCCTACAGTGCGTCCAGCTGGGACTGCAGTGTCTGTGACCTCCCCAGAGCCAGCCTGCCCCATTCCCCCCTGCACCTCCAACTGGGAGAGACTGGTACTGGAGTCTCTGAGAGGTCTCCCACAGCCAGCACCATTCCTTACAATGCCACCTGCCAGGAGAGTTTGGGCTTATTGGAGAGCTGCCGTGAGCTCCTCAGCAAACAAGCGGTTATATCCTGCTCTAGCTTTCGCTAGCAACAGCACCATGGCTGTTCCTTTCACCTGCTGCCTTGTGGTGGACCTTGAATGCCAAGCCTTGTTATAACTCTGCACATTGCTGACGTCTGTTTGCAGCCAGATGCTGGCTCCTCGGGGACCGACTCATCACAGCACTCCAATCAATGAAACATGGAACCAATCAGCGAATGCCTTCACTCCCAGGGGAGGCACTGTAATTATTTGTTTGTTAATAGCGAGGAGAAACAATTTCCATGTAACTGTTCTGACCCTGTGGTGCTGCACCTACAGGGAAGGGAGTCCCAGCAGAGCTCTGATTTTCACAGGGGTGGGGAAGGAAGGCAACAAGCTTGGCACTGTAGCAAGAAATAATGCAGACTCGCTATAAGAATATTACATCCCTACACAAGTGACATCTCATTCATCCTCCCATTTGTGGCTCTCCCTCCTGGACTGTTTTTAAGGTAGAGCTTTGGCTTGACATTCTCCCTGCAGCCCCAAACAGTGTTAGCTTGTTATACCCTGGTGTGTGTGATAGCGTATGTCTGGTACATGTCAGCACCTGCTGATGAGCGTGTGTGGTTCTGCAGGAAAGGTGGGATGTATATATGGAGCGGGTGTTTGTACGCACAGGTGTCTGGTGCATGTGGGAGAATCAGGGTGTCAAAGAAGATATATTTATTACAGCAGGGAGAACTGTTTATTGTGAAAAATATCCTTTACAGGACAATCCTAGAATCTAACAGGGATGGAACCACTAGAGTTCTACAGAAATTGCCTGGAAAAACCTATAAAATATAACAGATAATGAAAATCTATAGGGGGTTTTGAGCCATGCTACAGAATTGTATAGCAGGGACACAATTCTCTATTCAAGTCTATATAGTGCTTAAGAGAAACAAACTCGAGACAGAGGTTCTCATTAGTCATGTAATTCTGTAGCCTTTTCCCAGATGAGATTTGTTACTATCACAGCTCTTTGTTTAGTCAGCCAGCTGTTAGTAACCTGATCCCATTTTTTTCATTATTAGGAAGTTTACATCGAATCATGCGGACAGTATCATTTTCAGCCTATGGGCTGCTTCTTCAGCTATTCACCATGCATCTAGTGAAGCTGGTCACCTAAGTCACATGGTAATGTGTCTGCACTCTGGCTGGGTGCCAGAAACTTTTTAAACAAGGGACAGCTCAAGAGTGAATTGTGCACTTACCCCATACAAATCTTGAACTCACTCACTGCTGAACTTTTGAGAACATTTGCAGCCAGTGGTTGACTGAACAGTCATGAATAATGAATAATCTGACCCCATAAATCACAGTGAACATATCAGGCGGCTTTTATTCACAAAAATGTCTATGAGTCAGTTTTTTTTTATTATTCAGCTATAATATGCATATATGTGATTATGGGTCCAGAGATGTGCATTTGTGCATGCCCATTAGAGATGTATAGTACGCATATGTGAGGCTATGCCGGTGAGGTGAGTGTGTGTTCTCAAGACTTCACATATAGCAGTGCATAGATTTGTGCTAGTGTTCCATGCACCATGGACTGATGTGCAGTATTCATAGGTAGGCCTATACAGATGTGTGTGTGTGTGTGCGTGTGTGTGTGTGTGTGTGTGTGTGTGTGCTGGAGACTGCACACATACCAGTGTGTGAAGGTGTGTGTGCCCCCATGGATATACATTATGTATCTGTGAGCCTGTGAACATGTGTGTTTTCTGGTGACTTCAGTCGTATCAGTGCATAGATGTGTGTATATATGTTTGTGCATGCCCCCTCTCCCCCGCACCATGGAATGGTGCTCCAGGGCTGGAGCACCCATGGGGAAAAATTGGTGGGTACAGAGCATCTACCAACTCCTCCCTGCCCCACCCCACCCCAGCTCAGCTCCGCTTCCTCCCCTGAGCGTGTCACCGCCTCCTGCTTCTCCCTTCTCTCTCCCAGTGCTTGCGCCACAAAACAGCTTCTTTTGCGTGGCAAGCCTGGGAGGGATGGGGAAGAAGGGGGAATGCAGCACACTCGGGGAAAGAGGCAGGGCCGGGGCAGGGATTTGGGGAGGGGTTCCAAGAGTGGCAGAGTTTTTTTGGGGGGGATTTTGGGGTGGGGGGGGGTGCAAGCACCCACTGGCACCAATAAAAGTTAGCGCCTGTGTGTGTGTGTGTGTGTGTGTGTGTGTGTGCGCGCGCGCATGTAACTGCTCACATAACAGTGTCTGTGTCAGTGGGAAGATATGTAACACACGAATGTCATGATATGAGTCTCCATGCAGGCAAGAGTGTATATGTAGGAAGTGTGTGTGAGATGTGCTTGCCAATGGTGTCATCTGTAACCAAGTTAAAGTAGTAGCTGCCTGTCCAAGAGTGGTACGGAGCCTCCAGGAGCAGGGTCCACAGGCTCACATCTCAGGTGTGTCAGACAGACTGGCCTGCTCCATCTTCCCAATCTCCCACCCAGGGCTCTGTTACAAGCCTCATCACCAAAACAGGCCAGGGCGAGGTGAGACGGGGGTAGAGTGGGGGAAGGGAAGAGCTTCAGAAAGAAAACATGAGCCTGAGAGTCTCTGGGATGGGATGCACAGGGGTGGGTCTGGGAGGAGAAATGGTTGTGCCAGTTCACGCTCATGCTCAGTAGCATCAGTGAGTAGTGGTTGTGTGATTAGGACTGTGTATTCCAGTGTGCATGTAAGGCCATCTCTGTGGATGAGCAAGTGTGTGTAGTTGTGTGAGGCTTGTGAAGTTGTGTGCAACTGCTAGTCTTTCTAGGTGATAGTGGGTTGTGTGTGTAGTCATATCATATCTGCCGGGGTCTGTGAGTAGCTGTCTGGATGTCTGCGTGTAGTTGCATGGATATCTGCAATGGGTTTGTGCACAGCTGTATTGATCTGCAGTGAGTCTGAGTGCGATATACATAATAGGTCTGTGTGGAGTTGTATTGGGTGCTTGTGTAGCTATCGTGGTCTGCAGTGGGTCCGTGTATAGCTATGCTGTTGTCTGCATGTAGCTGTATTAGGCTGCAGTGGGTCTATGTGTAGAATCATAGCCTATCAGGGTTGGAAAGGACCTCAAGAGTCCAACCCACTGCTTAAAGCAGGACCAATCTCCAATTAAATCATCCAACAGATTTTTTGCCCCAGATCCCTAAATGGCCCCCTCAAGGATTAAACTCACAACCCTGGGTTTAGCAGGCCACTGAGCTATCCCACTCCCT
The DNA here is from genome assembly GCA_007922305.1 of Dermatemys mawii. Classification (NCBI taxonomy): domain Eukaryota; kingdom Metazoa; phylum Chordata; order Testudines; family Dermatemydidae; genus Dermatemys; species Dermatemys mawii. The sequence goes on from ML677351.1 coordinate 28,180,391, forward strand.
CCCCCAGCTATGCTATTGTCTGCTGTGGTCTGTGTGTAGCTGTATTAGGTTGCAGTGGGTCTGTGTGTAGTGTATGGATGACTGCACCCTTCCACAGCAGGGATCACCAGAGTCTAAGTATAGAGGCTATGCCTCCTTTTCCCCAGTCATGGTGCCCACACAGAGGAGACCTTAGGTAGCTGGTTAAGCTGACGTCTAGGCTGTTTGGAGCCACTACAGCAGTTCAAAGCAGCCCCAGCCTGCGTGCAGCCACAGGAAACACTGTGTGTAGCTCTATTTAGTTGCTGCGTGTCATTGATAGCACTAGTTGAAAAAATTTTGCTGAAGAATTCCCCAACAAAATGTCTGTTTTTGTTGAATTTTTTTGGATTTCATCAAAAAACTGAAAACGTCAAAACACAGGGAAAAATTTAGACGAAAATGAAACTTTTTTGCTTTAATTGATTTTTTTGCATGAAAGCAAACAGATTTCCCAACCAGCCCTAGCAGTTTTATAGGCACACATTGCTGTAACTATGTGGAGTTGTGTCAGTCTCTGTGTATAGGTACTTGTTTGGTTTTGCATTACGTGGGACACAATCACTTCCGAATCCAAGGCCAGCTTGGATCTTCAGCTGAACAGATCAGACCACCTGTCTAGACCCTTCCCACCTTTCCTGGCTTGCCATACTCCTCCACTCAACTTTAATGGACTGAACTTCACACCTGGCCTTTCTGAAGAGATCTGGTTCAGAGGAACAACTCTTCCCCTGCCAGTCCTTGTTTTACAGGATAGCTGCCAACCTTCTCTAAGGTGTTCGTTCGCCTCCCATCCCATCTGCGACCTGATGGATTCCGAGCTGAGGAAGCTGGTGGTAGTTCACTATTCCTGACCGCGTGCAGAGGTGGGGCCCAACATGAACCCACAAATCTGAGTAGCCCCCAAACTTTGTGGGGGACTGAGATTCAGATCCAAGGCCCAGTTTCACAGGTGACACCTGCTGCAAGAAAGGGCTTGAGCTATAGGGTGTTCACGGTCTAGATCTAGATCCAGATTTTGCTGTTCTACTCTTAACTCCTTATCTATGCTCTCTGAATGCCACCAGCACCTACCAGGCTCATGTGACTTCATTCTAGGAAAACAGACGGTAAAGTCCCTGGGAAAGGAGAGGCAGGGAAGGAAGGCCAGCGGCAGCTAGTGCATGTTCTTGCTGGGTGGAGGGACCCACACCCAGGCATGCAGCAAATACGAGCCCTTTTGTATGAGGGCTCCACTTCAAGCACAGAGGGGCTGATGCCATAGTCTTTGGCGCCACCTGCTGCCCATTGGTATCCACTACAGCAAGACCAGCTGAGTATAAGAATTACACCTCTGTCAGCGTAGGCTGTTCTAAACCCTTTATGAGTTTATTTGTGGGCTCCCTCTACTCGTCCTTAAATCCCTTGTTATTTTAGATCCACTTCACTTGCTGCTACAGGACGTACAGTCTCAGCTTGTCTCTGAGCAAATGCACCTGCTCAAGAAGGTCCAGCCAAAGCCCCAGGGTCTCCAAAGCAGGATTCTCAAACTAGGTGAGGAACACCTGTCTCATCAGTGAGGCCCGAGCCCCCTACGTGGCACTTATCAGCCCTGCAGCTGGAGGACTTGAGGCAGCCCACTGGTGGGGAGCAGGAGCTGCATAACACCCACACAAACGACAGCCAAGGGGTCACAGAAAAATGGCTGGTGAGCATCACAGAAGTATCGAGTGTGCACAGGAGAATGAGAGTTTGTGCTGCTGGGGCATGGGCTACCTAAGCAGCTGACCTGATACAGGTGCCTCATTCCAGGGTCCACGGCTGAGATTTCGGAGCAGAGGGAGGTGCCTATGTCTGGCCTTGTCAATCAGGTGCACCAGGTTAACTACTTAAGGACCTACAGCTCCTTTCTCTTCCTGCCCCCACCCCTTGGCTTTCCTGGCTGGTTTAGCAGCTCATCACTCAGCCTGCTGGCCTCTGAGGACCTCTTAGCCACCTGATGTTCCCTGTGCCATGGCTGAGGCCCAGATTCTCAAGTGCACTTAGGTACCGGCCTCCCATTGAAATGAGTGGGAGTTTGTGACCCCAGGCACCCTTGTATTTCCCCCTCTCCCCCACACCATTGTAATAATCTTTGTACAATAGATGCCTTGTGGGATATTGTTTGAAAACTAACAACGCCTACACCAGTTTCTGGTGTTCTGAACGTGCACAATGTACAGTAAGAGTTCTGGACACATGCTGGAATGATAACTTCAATGTGTTCAAGCCAGGCTCATTGGGGGGATTTGGTAAACAGACCTCCTTAGACAAAGGAATGTGTATTTGAGTCAGGCAAAGACAATGAAGGGCCATGTTAGGTAAACTAAGCTATTAAGTGGGGAAAGAAAGAGCATGGAGCTTCCTTTACCACCAGGGTCCATGTCTCCTTCCTCACAGTTTGAATAAACTTTACTTTGAGGGGTTCCCCTCAGGAGAATCCATTGCAAAGGTTCATTGAACTATAAATGAGAGGGGCAAGGAACCCCCCCGCCATTATTTATCTTTCACCTAAGAAGACAAAGGTACCAATCCTTTGCCTTTGTGGGACAGAGCCTCACCCAGGAAGTTGGTCAGCCATCTAGATGGAAACATGTCATGAGTCCAGCTTGTTAAGTTTTAAGTATTAGAAAGCATTTTTAATCTTTATTTCTCTTATAACCATTTCTGACTTTAAGCCTTATAGCTGTACTCATTTAAAATCTCTCTCTTTGTCATGAAATAGTCTTGTTTTATTTTAACTCATCTGTCTGGTAAGTCCAGTTAAATGTAACACACTGTTGACTATTGTCTCCTTGAAGGAATAATGGACTTCAACATTCCTCTGCTTGTTCAGAACAGAACTGAACATTTCAAAACACGTTTTTGGAGAAAACGTGAGGCTGGGGAGTGTGTGGAGTCACCTTACCAGTCATTAGCCAAGGCTGGTGGAAGGTGGTGGTACTGCAGGAATGCTTCAGACTCCAAAGTTTTGCACCCGGGCTGCCCAGTACATAGACATAGAGGGCATGCTTGTGACTGACTATGGGTGTCCCAGGCAGGGAGCACAGAGGCAAGGCATTGTGAGGCATTCATGGTTACAGGGTAAGAGGTGACTCAGCTCTTCATGGCATCTCAGAATGCCACAGAATTAGGCACCTAAATATCTTGGAGGATCAGGTCCTGCACACCTGACTCAGGGCTGTGGATTCCAGAAGGCAGCAGCCCGCCAAGGGATTAGGCATTGCAGTGCTGAGTGCTAAGGGGGAGCGGGACCTTAGTGAAAAATTCTGTTGATGATGCACATGGAATAGATCCACAGCTCCTTTTCGCTGAGCTCTGCTGGCTTTCCAGGGTTAACAATCAAAATACTCAAAGCACCACCAACATACTTCAGCCTGCTCTGCAGCACGCCCTTGCCATTCTGGTCTTGGCTCCCCACACAACTCTGCCAATGCCCCTGACTCCTGCCACCCCCCTCCCCCACCGCCTCACTATTCCAGTGCTGGGCTCCCCATACAACTCTGCCAATGCCCTTGATCCTGACCTGTGGCAGCCCCAGTTATTCCAGACATGAGCTGCACTACAACAGAAATTACCAGCTGGTGCCAAAATTCATGACCTATTTTTGATGAGTAGCACCAAATGCATGTCATTTATGACCTAGAAACAATCTGTTCCCATGCTTTTCCCCCACCTATTTGTGAGGGGCCACTATGTCCTGTGGCCTGGATTCGCCAGGGGCATGGCATGGCAAAGTGAGACATTAGTCCTTTATGTTGCTGGGCCAGCTACTTTTCTTTGGGCCTAGCGTTTGACAAGACACTATAGAGAGTTTGTCCTTCAGGCATTGCTCTTGATGACTTAATCGCTGGAGAGAGTATCCTGTCTGAGAAAGGCTCTTGCCCAGGTCGGGGAGCTTTCTAGCATCTACTCAGTGCTACATAGGAAGGTGCTGGGGTGCCGTTGTCTGTTAAGGAACAAGTTGCGTGAGAAGCTACACGTTCAGCTGATCCAAGGCCACCACATATTGAGCACGAAGTTACTGAACTGCAACTCACCACCCAGACACAGTCTGAGTTAGTGAGTGGTCATGGGCTGTGAGAGGGAGAAAGTCAGATCAGCGGAGGGATGGACTGACACATAAGCTATGCAATGACATATCTTTCTAAAAAATAAACGTAAGCACCAGAATGGGCTAGATGCAGGAATCATGGGGTTAAATTCTTTGGCCTGTGTTACACAGGTGGTCAGACGAGATGATCACAGTGGTCCACAAAAGCTATGCATGGGTGACACTGTCACCTGGTGGAGCCCTGAAACGGCATCAGCTGTTTTTCCAGTCAGCCGGTGGCTGAATCCAGAAGGCAAGCCCTGAAGTTTTAAATAGGCCAATCATTGCCCATCTGAAGGAGCTCAGTGTCCATGTGAGGAGTGAGGCCAGCACAGGTAGGTATGGGAAGCTGGTGATGTCAACGCAGAGATGTGATGGGTCTGGCAAGGGGCAGCACAAGCCCACAGATATGTTGGTTACAATACAGAGGTGGTGCCTGGTCAGTTGTGTGATAATGGTTAGGGAGATGATGCCTACTCAAGGATGGGTTGCTGTGATGGGAAAGGTAAGAGAGCAATGGCAGCTGGGGGCTGGCTATGATATGTGGCTGATGCAAGAATAGGCATGTTATGGCTAGGGAAGGTGATGGGTAGGAGAAGGGGCTGATGGTATGGAAAGGCTGACCAGAGATTTTATTAATATGAGAAGGGGCCAATGCTGGCTCAGGTGTCTGGGAGAAAAGGCGTGCTATGAAATCTGGGAACAGGATGGTCATCAGTCAGGGGGACCTCTTCTCCGTGAGACTGCCATCCCCTGGCACTTCACACTGCCTTGGCCATGTCTTGGTGGAGCCTGTGCATCTTTGCAGTGGGTCTGATTTTTTTTTTAAGTGCCTCCTTTCTCTTAGCCTTGGGGTGGTGGAAATGGGGATATCTTGGGACAGAGTCCCCCAAATTGTTTGGGCCAGGCCATTTGTGTTATACATTGACCTGCTTCAGCCTGTCTCTGCCACATGTAACATTCCCAGGGAAAACAACGAGAGCACTATTAGCTGGAATTTTGGCATCCTTTCTGCCATTCCCCCTCAGAGCTTAGCTAGAGCCTGCCACGAAGTGGCAAAGGAGGGGTAAAAAATGCAGGTTAATCGCAAGAGCGCTACATCACGTTTCCCCACAAGGTGGCAGCTGAAGGCAAAAATGAGGAACACCTCCCGGCCAAACAGTTTCGTGCACAGCGCTGCAAACTGGAGACAAGGCCATGTGCAGCTCTTATCCCAACGTTTTGAGGACGATTGCATTTGGGGATGTGAGTCAGATGGACCCAGAAATGTCCCCACCTCCTCCGAATGAGACAGTCAGGCATCAGGCGAGCAGCCCAGAGTCCACATGAAATGATTCCAGCAATTGGCCCAAGCAGACTTCTGCTATCTACCTACCTAGCAGTCATGCCATCTTTCCCTCCCTAGTTCCCAGATGATTGCTCTGTCTCAGCCCGTCAGCTGGGAAGCAGATGTCAAATCAGGCCTGTTCCATTCTACATGTCATTATCATCTGTGGACTGTGGTCTAACTCTGCAATGGCAGACCTGGAGAGGAGTGGGCCTAACAGTCAACTTCACTGAGCTATTGACACTTGGTAGGGAGCCCTGAAAAACCAGAATGTGCTGAACAGGTGCTTCTGGCCACAGCCAGATGTTCTAATGTTGTGACTTGAGGAGAATGCAGTGTTAGTCAGACACCTGTCCACCCCACATCCTCCCCTGCAACGCGGACCCCAGTTCTTTCCTACTTCCAGGATGGGGAACGCAGAGCCCAGGTGGGCTCTGTAAGCATGGTGGCGCTGTCTGTTGGCTTCAGGAGTGCTGGCAGCAATTTGTAATTAGCAGGTCCATGCATGAAGATTAATCTATTGTCCCTAGACCCTGGACTGACCTGCCATGCCACACAATCCCACTACTCACTCAGTGGCTGCAGGATCTAGCCTGGTGTGAGAGTGAAACCCCGCCCCCTAGACTCCTTCAACTGCACAAAGCACAGCACCCAAATAGCACAGACACAACAGATATCCCCAGGACTTGAAGCTATGGTCACTCATATCACACACAGAGATCTCCAGCACTACAGAGGAGTCCCTTCAACTGCATGCAACAGATTCACCCCTAAAGGGCAACCACAGCCTCTCAGCTGCAGAGGGGCGCCCTGCAGCCTCCCCTCACACCTTCTTATCTGCACACTGGCAAAGGGACTCACCATGGCCTCTCATGCCAGGTTCCTGTGCTCAGTGAGCGGAGGGAGCCAATATGGAGTTGTGACGTGCGAAACTTAAAGAGTGTGATTCTCCTTTTCCGTACATTGGTGTAAGCCAGGCGTTGCTCCACTGAACTTAATGTCAGCCCAGTGTGAGAGGAGAATTGGGCCCTGGGACTCTTTTTTTTTTTTGAGGAGAGACGGGAAGGACGGGGTCTGTCTGTAGTTGGGAGATTAAGAGAGGAAAAAAAGTCTAGCAGGCCTGGGAGACTGTATTTCAGGGAGCGCCAAAGACTTTTGTGACTTCACAGCATCAGAGGCCAGCTCAGTTTGCAATGAAGTTCACTGATGCTTATCTAGAGACATCTCTTGGGTATGTCTCGGGACAGACGGACCAGGAAATGAACAAAACCACCCACTAAAGAAAAAGGAGCGGGAGTCACAAAAGCCAGGTCTCGCTTTCCTCCCCACCCTCTCCTGCCACAGCCTGCAAGGGCCAGGTTTTTACACATGCCAGCTCCTCTGCCGGAAGTCATTTTTCTAGTCTGTTGACTCCCTTTGCCAGGGCTTCCGAAGATGAAATCTTTATTATCATGGAGGCTTAAAAGGGAGGAATACTGTTAATTCCATTTTTCAAGGACATACTTTGAAAGTTATTAATTTCTTTCTTCCAAGGCTCTGCACTCTACTTTGAGGCTTTAGGGATTAGCAGCTTCTACTTACTAGGGCTTGCTTGGTTGTGGATTTTTTTTCTTTCCAGCCTTTCTTTGTGCTTTGGGGAAAAAGACACAATTCATATGCCACTCTGGTTGCAGCACTCTTGTACCTTATTCTCCCTGTCAGTTAAGACGTATAGACCGGTTGTTGCTGCTTATATTCCTGGTTGCAGGGAGGGGAGTGTCTTACGATTAAATCTTGAGTTGGGGCACTGGGTGGGCCTCATGTCTACAGTCAATACACTGGCTTTTCTGGAGGCAAAGTCCTTGGCATGAGCTAGCCATGACCCCATTCTAAAGCCTATCCGCAGTGGGCTAGCAACTGTTCTTGGTGTGCTAGAGCTGGCCCATTTTCTCCTGGCTTGCTAGAGACTGTCCATAATACCATAGCAGCTGTAGCAGGGGACCGCTGGCCTAGGTAACAAAGCCTATGACTAGAAGGCCAAATATGGTACCCAGCCAGGTAGATGAGTTTTTCTCACAGCTAAGCTATTTTTTTTCCCCTGTAGATTTCAGAACGTTCTCGGATTTTACCACTGCTGAGAAAAGCCCCTCTGCCCCTCTCTTCTTTCATTCTCCGAGTAACTAATGCTGATTTATCAAAAACCCAGCACACTGCCTCTCCCAAATGCATTACTGAGCCTCCTCCTGGCCTGGATCCCTCCATCTAAAGATCTGCATCTACAAGCAAAGCAGCTGGGGATCATGTTACACAGGTCACGCCACAGGGCCATTCCTGCATTGGGGCGGATTTCTCTCCCCCACAAGCTTTTAGGAGAGAATGAATCCCTTCCCTATTCAGATTTCCAGCTGATTGCACGTGTGCACCAGTGTGTCTCATCCCTTCAGCAGGCAGCCAGTGCTGAACACAATTCGGCTTCTCAGAGCAGAGCAAACAGCCTGGGATCCCACAGCACTGGGTGTGCAGTGTGTCGACTAAATAGATGCCCAGTCTGTGTTTACCCCACCACCCATCTCTGTGCATAGCTGCCCTAGGCACCAAATGAAATCCTTTGGTGTACCAGGTTTTCAAGGGCATGAATTGTGTTCATGTGTCTGGGGGCTGGAGGACTGGGGGTGGGGGCATGGAGATAGGTGTGGGGAGTGATGTACAGTGGCTGGAAGGTGATGGGGCAGGCGAGCAGAGATGGAGCTTAAGGGGAGAGATAGAGTGGGAAACAGAACGAGAAGCAGGGAAGTGGGGGCAGGGGAGTAGTCTTAGTGACAGGGGTACTGTGTGAGACAGAGGCTGGTGCAGCGAGAGCTAGAAAGTAAGTGATGGAGGATATGGCTGCACTTTGACCAAGGGCTGATTCCTGGCTTGAGGAGATACTTCAGCACTAGCTGTGATCAAGCTAGAATGCTAAAAATAACCATAGCACCACACGCAGTGGGAGGGGGCTAACTACCCCAAGTACCATCCCGTCCACGATGCTAGGTACATACTTGGGGCATCTTCTCCTGCGACTTGTGCTGCCATGGTGACATGTTTAGGGTGCTGGCTATATCAGAACCAGGATGGGTATGGCTCACTGGGCTTGGGTTTACACTGCCAGGTCTTGTGTAGGTGTGTGCAGAGGCAGATAGGGAGAATGGACAGAAAAGGAAAATGAAGCATGAATGAGAGAAGACTGAAGGGAGATAGAAAAGGACAAGTGGTTGGCACAGAGAGATGTAGAGAAGGAAAAAAAGCAAGAAGGACAGAGGTTAATAGAATGGGCCGGAAGGATAGTATGGAGGGGGCAGAAAAGGGCAGGCAGATAGACTGACAGAAAACTATTCTGTTTTCCCCTTTGGTGATGGGTTCTTTTGTGCTTTGCTCTCCCCTGGACTGTGGTATGGCCACTTGATATGCCACAACTGCTGTTCTGTGACCAGGCCTTTGTTAGTATCTCTGCGAGCGTGTGAGTGTAGCAATGTGCATGCTGTAGATGGCCTATGAGCTGGTTAGTGTCTGTATATGAGAGAGAGCGTCCCCATCCGTCTGCCCGTCTGTTCCCCCAGGTCAGGCCCCTTTACTTTGCTTTTGTTGGCGGAAATGGCCTGCTGAGAATGTCCTCTGATGTAGCGCTAACACAGGGATTCTACATGGGTGCTGCTCCCCTTTCCTGCTATCAGGGGTGGGTGAGGGACAGTGTGGGACTACGCACTGCACTGTGACTATTCTCTGCTTACAGGATGAGTTGGAGAAGCCCTGAGGCTGTTCTAATTTATGCCAAGGGTGAGGTAAGGCCCTGAATAGCCCCAGGATGGGGTGGGGACTAGATTCTGTGCTATGCCTCTCAGGAACCGCAGCCCAGAAGGTGCAGCCCAGAAGGAGGGGGGCAAAGGTGGCTTTAAGGCACCTCTGCGTTTCCTGGATTTTGGATCTGGCTGGCAGCCAGAATGGTCCCAGACAGATAGTAGAGTGGCTTTGGGGGCGGCTTTAGCTTATGGCAGCCTCCCTGTGACTGACACTGGGCTGTTCCCCGACTCAGGAGCAATCTACTTCCTGCCTCCAGGCCCATGGACTACAAGAGGGGCAGAGCAGAAATAGGTACGTCAGACCTACCCTGCTCCTGGGGAAACTTCCTCTTAGCAACTGTGGCCCCTTTATGGCCCCTGCATGTTACTGAAACAGAATCTGGCCTGGGGCGTGAAACTCCCTTTCTCCACCTCACCGCCATCCCTATGCCAGAGCCAGAAATGGAGTAATTATGAATGAGGACCTAGACTGGGCTGGTGGGGGAGGGGGAAGGGGAGGGGGAGAGAGAGAGTGTGAGTGTGTGTGTGTGTCAGTCAAACTCAAAGTTCACCCAAGGAGGGATAGCTCAGTGGTTTGAGCATTGGCCTGCTAAATCCAGGGTTGTGAGCTCAATCCATGAGGGGACCATTCAGGGATATAGGACAAAAATCAGTCGGATGATTTAACTAGGGATTGGTCCTGTTTTCAGCACGGGGTTGGATTAGATAATCTTCTGTAGTCCCTTCCCACTCTGCAAGTGTGTGTGAATAACTACTCTTATAGATGCTCTGTGAACACAACCCTCCATGTTGGAGTGGGTGTGGGTGAATAATTCCTCTCACATGGGTCAGTTTGCATGTCTCCCTGTGTGAGTAGCTTTTGGGTGTGTGCACACACGTGTAAATGCAGGTGTGAGAATGGCTCTGTGGGCACTCTACAGCTGGCCTCTTCTAAAGCCCCTTCTTCATACTCCAGCAGTGCAACGTGGTCTTAAAACTGTCCAACATAGCCCTTGTGTGTGGGAATGCTTGAGCGAATCTGAGCGAGCTATGGTGGCTTTCTGCTAGCCTAGCCCAGCACCCCCCTGCCTGGAGCAGGTTGTTCACTTGTGATCCCTGATGGGCTATATCCCCTATAGAGCTGGTATAACCCATTACAACTTAGGGCAGTCTTGAGGCTACTCTGGGTTTCATGGGTGAGGGGTAGGCTGGACTGGCTCTCAGCTGGCTTCAGGTTTGGGGCAGCATGGAAAGATGGCACAAAATCCCTTCTAGTTGCTGTTTAGGGGTCCTAAGCACCTGAGGATCAAGCCCTACATGGTGTGTGCACTGAATAAGCCTATATGTGTAGCTCCATGTGAGCAAGTAGGTGTGTCCACTATAGGGGTTGGGAAAGTGTGCATGTGGTCCCGCAACACCTACTGTATAGGATGCCTGGCTGGGATTGAACAAAGCTGACTGGTTATATCTCATCCTCTTCAATGCAGGAACCACTTGCAATGATTCTCCGCCTGCTCCCTGCTCCTGCTGCCACCCGGACATAGCCATTCCCAGAGGTGCCGGGGCAGACTAAGCACCATTTCCCCTTGTTCTCTTTCCAAACAGCCCCTCCCTCTTTTGTTAGGCCCTTGGATGGGCACATCACTTCCTGTGTGTGAGCCAGGCCGACTCTGCTTTTACACAAGTCTCATTTGTTTGCAGAAAGGGTTGGGTTTTTTTCCCCTGGTTGTTTTTGTTTTCCAAGAGAGTGCTGAGACAGCCGTATTAATCATGCAAGCCCAGCCATGTGTAATGTGCTTTATCAACCACAAAGCAAGCACTGAATGGCAACCAGTTCGCGAATGGGCCCAGCGCAATGCCTGAGCCTAGAAGATAAACCCGACGCTTCCCAAACTGACTTACCATCCTGGGTTAGTGAATGGAGAGGCTGTTCGCTCAGGACAATAACCAGAGGGGAGGCCAATTTGTTAGGCAAATTCCTTAGTGGTTTGCAAAGTGGAAATGGGGAAGGAGGGTGAGATGGGGGAGGGAGTGGAGTTTTATTCAAGGATTAAAAAAAGAAGTGTCTGTTCTCTCCCCACCCTACTTTAATTTCAGTGCAGCTTTTCACAACAGGTTCTGCTACTGGGAAAGCAACTGAAAAAGGAGGGGGAGAGAGAGAGAGGGAGAGAGCAGGGGCTTTATGTGTATTTGTTAGGAACTTGATATAAAATTTATATTCCCTCCAAAAAAAACCAACCACCCTTCCTCCCGCTCCAAGTAAAGAGCTTAGGGTTGGGGTTTAAGAGACAATAGTGTTATTCCCTGAATGCTCACATGGAGGCATGAGGAGCTGGTTAAAAGCCATGCCAAGCGGCACGTTTCGCAGCTGGATCTGTAGTTCTGCCAAGTTCTGGATTGTATGAGTCTGGAGGGGTATGCTCTGCCACTGTGCTTGTCTAAACTGAACCCATCCACACTACAGCTCAAACTCTGCTACCAGTGACCACGCCTGGCAGTTTATTATCCAGATTGATTATCCTAGGGGATGGGGTGATTTCTAATCCATTCTGACCCAGAACCCACTCTCAAACACTAAGGCATGAACACAGGTTTGCAGATATGCTCTGACGCAGCAGGTTAGGCTTTAGCTGTCACTAAAAAGGGTGTCAAGTGTATTTACCACTCACTGTGAGGGCAAAGGTCAAATTGAAGAGCATTTCCCTAGGCTTTCCAGTCCTCTCTCTCAACCTCCTCCTCCCTCTCACTCAGCTCATTGGAGTCTCCGCAGCATTGCAGCTGGAGAGGGTTATGCAAATATATGCAATCCAGCGCTCATTTTGGAATAAATCAATCTAAATTAAAATTAATGAACAATAAGTACAGAACCAGAGCAAGCAATAAAACTATTTCTCTCTCTCTCTCTCTCTCTCTTTGCAGGGGGAGGGGAGGAGGAGGGAGGAAGCTGATTTTTTTTATTGGGAACAGAGGGTTTTTGAGCAGTCTTGGTCAAATGTTAGCCCAAGGTAATGTTAGTTGTTATAATAATAATACTAAGACTTGGAGTTGCTCTAGTTCCCGCTTCACGGTGCTGCTTCTAGACTTCAATTAATTCTCTCAACTCCCTCTGAGGTCAGTTATTATCCCCATTTTACGCATGGGGAAAGTGAGGATGAGACAGGACATGCAACTTGCCCAGGGTCACACGAATCATAGATTCACAGGGGTAAAGGCCAGATGGGACCATTGTGATCATCTAGTCTGACCTCCTGCATAATGCAGGCCACAGGACTTCCCCGAAGGAGTTCCTATTCAGAACAGAATAGATCTTTTAGAACAACTTCCAATCTTCATTAAACGTTGCCAGTGATGGAGAATGCCCCACACCGTTTCGTAAGTTGTTCCAGTGTGTAATTGCCCTCACTGTTAAAAAGTTGCATCTTCTTCCCAGTTTGAATCTGTCTAGCTTCAACTTTCACAATGATAAGTCTGTCTATGGTAGATCAGGAACAGAATCCAGGTGTCCCAATGTCCTGGCTTGTGCTTTAGTCACCTCTGCTCCTTTCTGCTTTCATTAGCCAGATTTTCAAAAGAGTTCAGCATCCCACATGACATGCCCTTTGGTGCCGCAGGGTATGTCTTCACCACAGAGTCAGACCAGGTGACTGGCACATGGCTCTGAGCACCTGAGCTAGCCTAGCCCAGTTTGAGCATCCACGCTGCAAAGCCATACCTAAGCCACAATCACGTTGCTGCACTTTCCACTGGTGCTGTACTCACCCAACTGGAGCTGGGCTTGTTTGAAAATCTGGCTCGATGATATCATCTGGAAGCCCTCTGAGAGTTCTTGAGCCCTACTTTCTGCTGAAGGTGGCAGGTTTTAAACAAGTGAGCTTCTGCTGAGATGCAGATAATTGAAGCCAACCAGCAATCAGTGTCTAAGAGTCACTGAGTCTCCCACCCTGGTCATACATACATATACTATTATATAGTTATCAGCCCAATCTGAATTGTGGACCCAAACACCCTGTGACCTTTGGGAAAGTTCTGACCCAGAGACAAATCAAAATGTTGCACCTTATGCTTGTCACGCCTTTTAATCATTTCTGTTGCCTGGCTGCTCTGGTGTCAGAAGCAGGGATCAAAACAAGCATTTGGGTCTGTTTGTGCTACGAGTTCTCAACCATGCTAAAGAATTAACATTTTAAAAGCAGCGTATGTAATTTGGGATTTCACCATTCCTTCCTTTGAACCCTGCTAGGGAAGTGAGTTCAAGTCCTAAAGAACAGTTGGGGGTGGGGAGGGACCTTGAACATGGTTTAAACCCGTTTTATTATGGGGATCAAATAATGAGTGTAAAGATCAAATTCAGACCTGCTGTAAGTAGAATTTGGCCCTAAAAGCACTGTGGTGCCTGCCAAACAATTCCTCTTCTTGGGCATGAATAGGGGGCATGGCTGATCCATTTGCAAGCACCCAAGGACTTAACAAAGGATTTGTTATTGTCTGATTGGGACTGGCTGGATCAAGGGAAGGCAGTTCTGACTGCTCAGCAGGCCAGTCCTGTATCACATTGACTCCTCAGAGTCTGTGCTGCTCAAAAGGTCCTAATGATTGTTTCCAGTAGAGATATACTGTTTAAAACCAAGCAGACCACTCAGTTGTTGCCAAATGCAGAGTCACTGTCCATGAAGAAGGTGTTCACTGACTGGAACTGCTTTGGTGCTAAGGCCCAGAAGTGATGTCTCTTCTCTCCCCACCCTACTTTAATTTCAGTGCGGCTTTTCACAACAGGTTCTGCTACTGGGAAAGCAACTGAAAAAGGAGGGAGTGTGCTGGGATAGAACAGGTGACCACATTAACAAGAGAAGTCTCTGTGCTTCCCAGAGGGGAGCCCAATCCCTGGGTAGGAGGGAGAAGAATGGGAGGCCGTTAAAGAGAAAGCTGCTCTTTGGGCCTCTTAGGAAGCTTAAACCTCTGGTCTTAAACACAAATGAACAGCTCTCTTCTCCCTCCCACACACCCCAATCAAGGCATTAGTAACAATACAAGCTACAAGGACTACAGCTAAAAGGAGACTAGCTACAATCTACAGTCCATCCAGGGTCATTCTCCAATCAGCATCTGTTTGGTGGAAAGATAGGCCTGCCCCCGACCAGTCACCTTACCACTATCTTTATTTTGTTGATGAGCAATGGAACTAGATTTTGTTTGATGTGGCCCTACTGAGTGGCTTCTGCACTTGCTTCCTTCTGGTGTTAAAATACAGAGCCCAGGACAGCGCAAAACGTACCTGGCCCACTACTATAGGGGGGTGGGTTTTAGGAGTAAGACTGTTAAGATTGGTTTGATAAAGCTGTCTGGTCACCTGTATGAATCACAGGTCACAAGCTCCCAAAGGGAAGTACAGGTGCCAAATCCAGTGGGGCCTGCTAAGTAATCACAGCTGGTACACAGGGTACTACAGGCCAAGGCCCAATCTAAGAGGGGGAGACTCATGGGAATCTCTCCAAAAGAGGTGAATGCACAAGGTCCTTGAGGGGTGCAGTCAGGGAGACCAGAAGAGGGGTAAAGATGGAGCAAGACCCTGTGGCTGTGGCAGACAGCACAGAACAAAACATCCTTAGGACTTCACAGAGATCCCACTAGCCTTATCCTTCGAAGGAGAAGGGTCTCCTTGAAAACTTTCTTCCACAAAATAACTTTGAGCTCTTTTGAAAATCTGGCCCTATTGATGATGCAGTGATGCAACAGCCAGATGCTGTGACATCACAGTATAAATAAAGCAATGTTACAACATGATGATGTGACATCAGCCCCGATGAGAGTACAGGTACTTTGAATGCCTTGCCGCAACAATCAGGATGGCTAGAAATTTTGCTAGGGGATTTGGTACCATAATGGTGGTCCCAGGCCCCATTTTCAACAGCTGAAATAAGGACCAGCTGGGTTTCACTAATGCTCTAGGGAAGCCTTTCCCATCAAATTCAAGCCCCATGTATTGTTAAATAGCTCCCTTTGAAATCCCTGACCTCCTTTAAACAGCAGCTGGCAGATAACAACAATACTTAGAATGTACACAGCCCTTTCCATCTCAACACCCCTCACTAATTAATTTACTAATTAATTGTCAGAAACCCCAGGAGGTAGGAAAGTGTCATCTATACTTTATAGATAGGGAAACTGGGGTACAAAGAGGGGACTTGACATGACTTAGGTCACAGAGATGGTTGAGGGCAAAAAGAACGGAACCCGTAAACCCATAGAGTGATGGAGTCAATGTCATGCAAGGAAACTTTTTTGCCTGGTGTTTCTTTAAAGGTGAACTGCAAAGGATAAGTGAAGATTGAGATAAGCACCAATGTCTGTGCTGAATGCCCACATTAAAGAAGCAGCTGGGAGCTTTCAGCAAAAGAAATGAGGTGCAGAGTATTAAAATTATATTTTCCTTCTGTGAAATCCTCTTAGCACTTCCTGGTTCACTGAAGATATCGCAGAATAGAACAATTTCCTAAAGATTCATTGCAGCTGTGATGTTACAGCGTGATGTCCACTGAGATATTATTACTGAAACAGGAAGCAGCAAGAAAATATCAAAGGCAGTGGGGGAAGACTTTTCATAGGTTGACGGCATGCTGGATGGCACAGGCAGTGTGGTTAGAACCTAGAAGGGGCATTTGGCATAGAAATCGGGGCTTAACTCAGCTGCAATTTTTAGCATTTGCCTTAATGGGCGACTAATGCATAACAGGAGACAATACAGTTGGGAGAAAAATTAGAAAAAACCTTTGCCTGTGGAATTGAAAAAAAAAAGGACAAAACTCTCTTTTCAATTTGTAGAGAAATATTTGCAATTAAAATCCCCTACATCTTAAAAAATTAAAAGAACCAAAAATGTAAACCCTAAACAGCCATTATGACTTTAATTTCCTGTCTGAGCCCATGTTTCATTTACAGTATGTTCGATAATTGCACTTAATTGGATTTATTTTGCCATGCTAGATTCCCAACGGACTGCTTTACTTCTTTTCCCAGCTTCTTGAATGTTATTTGCGACTCACTCCCTGGGATTTAATTTTAATGTGGCTTGATTTCAATTTTTTCTTTTTGGGGGGTATTTTTCGTTAATTGTATTTGCAGATTTGCTTTTAAAGATAATAAGGGTGGCCCCATCCTGATCCTGAAGAAGTTGTCTGCAGCAAAGCTTGATTTGAAACTGCGGGGTGAGTAAGTGAAGCTGGTGTGAAGCTCCCGCCATCCATTGCTCACTTCCTCTAAGGAAATGCTGGTGTTCGGCTTGGGCACACTGAATTGCTTTCCAAAAGAAAATGGACTCCTAATAAGCCTTTGCATTTGACCTCAAAGTGCTCTAGCAACATTAACTAGTTAGGCCTCATGACAACCCTGAGAATTAAGTATTAATATCTCCATCACAGAGCTGGGGAAACTGAGGTATGGTGGGGCAAAGGCAGTGCTTAATTTGTAAGGAAAGAGGTGCCAGGGTTCAAGACATTTTTTTACATTTATAACTTATGCAGCAAGCCCATAGGTGCCGGGGCTATGAACTGCCAAGCCTAGAGGTGCCAAGGAGCAGCCCCGCCAAGCCCTGGCACAAATGAAGCACTCTAGGCCAGAGTTTTCAAAATGACTAGTGATTTTGGATGCCTCCATTTTTGGGTGCCCAACCTGAAACACCTTATAAGGGCCTGATTTCAGAAAGGACTGAGCACCCATCCTCTGAAAATCAGGCCCCTCTCAATTGGGACATCTAATAATGGAGACATGGCCATACTGATTTGATCATAATGAGTGTGTGGCAGATCTGGGAATAATATCCAGGTCTCTTGATTCCCTGCATTGTGTTCACACTCTCTCCTTATGAACTGGGTCAAATCAGAGGTGCCTTATGTCTGCTTGAATGACTGCACTATGCTTCTTTTCACAGTTAGTGCCACAACTGTCCTACCATGTAAACAGAAAAGAGATTTTCACTGGGGCAGAATGAATACCAAAAAGTGAGATGGTTCGTTAGGAATCAGCACTCAAAAGTTTGGATGCTTCTCTGGACGTTCCATACCCTGCGAGTAGCAGTTTTATGTTTTTTCCTCTCTTACAAGATTTCAGGATGCTTCTGGTCAGACTGGGAGGACTAAGAGATGAGCCTCTTTTTGATTTAATGTGGCACCTATGCTTCTGGTTGGAATATATACAATAATTAGAAATGGGCCTGAGGACAAACTGAGCACTGGGAACATTTGGATCTGGATCCAAACACAACAGCTCAGGCTCACCGCTACAAAGGTGGGAAGAAAAGAAGTTAAGCAAAGTCACTTGAACCTCAGATTTGGATTTAATCTGAGATTTTGGCAAAAAAAATTGGGGGGTGGCATGGTGGGGAAGGGGTCAACTGGGATGCAAAGCAAAAGGGGGCATCCTTAGTTTCCTATCATTCTGCGCTGCCCACCCTCGGCTTTTAGCATTTGTTGAGATGATGGAGAATGACCCGGCTAGAGAGGTACTTTGACATAAAGCATATACTGACCTGGAAAAGGATTGGGGAGTGTGGGTAAAACTCGCTCTAAGGGGGGAAAAACAACAATAAGCAACATGCAGGAGAAAAGGAAATGCCACTTTCCACACCCAGCAAGCCTCAGTTACACACCTGACAGCTTCCACATCCTGCAATTAGATTGGCTAAGACAGTTTCACATACAGAACATTATGCTACCAACACATCACAGTACATGTTTTCCTGGAGTGGGATTGGGAGCTGAGGAGAAACCATCTCGACACACAGAACTGAATAATCAATGTCTATACAGCAGGAGGAATAAAAGACCTGCAGTGATGCTATTTGTAGTGGGTGGCTCACATGCCCTCTTCCTGCTTCCAAATGCCATTGAGTCACCAGACCATGGGCCACCTTAGCAGCATCTCCGGCTTGGACCTAGCCTTTCGCAGAGAAGTGAACTGCGCAGGTAGGCTTGCCAGGTCATCTATGTGGATTTATTGCCTCCACAGAACAAACCCACAGGGATCTGAGCGCATGGTCATTCACCATGCTGCAAGCTAATCAGTGACACATTCCTTAAGTGCCCTCACTTCCCCATGGTGCAATATTTGGAGAAAAGTTGTCATAGTCCCATCAACATCTCCTTGTTTATACAGCCTGCTGGGTTGGGGGATTTGGTTATAGATTTTGAAGATTCATCTTTGGTACATTGTTACGTCATGATACTGCTGCCGCTGGCACCATTCTTTACACTTCGATAGCACTTTCCCTTCCAGGATCTCAAAGCACTTAAGACAGACATACCCATTCTGAGGTGGCAGATTATCCCCACTTTACAGATTGTGCCCAGATGCACTGAGAGGGGGAATGGTTTATCTATGGTCATACAGGCATAGCCAGAAAGAGAACCTGACGCATGTTGGACACATGTTCTGGTCAGTAGACCACTCTCCCTCCATTATACTGAATGGGATTAGTCCCGACCGATTCAGATTGTTCGATGGTATGTGTCACCCAAGTGGTGAATATGGGGACTGAACCAGATAGAGGAGTTCCCAGTCCCTCCTGCTGCTGGGGGCATGAGTGTGTGAATATACCGTAGACCCTGACAGAGCAGAGAAGAGGCTTTCTGCTAGATGAGCTCATAGACACTGTCTCTGTCTGACTGAACCTGTGGGAGCTGCACTAAGATCATCGCTGATGGAAGTTGTATTTGGCAGGTTATACAGGTAGTCAAGCATTATTCACTTCTAAGATGAACTTCAGCTATTCAGAGGTGGGTACTCTTTCTAAAACACTCTGTGCTCATATAAACTGGTCTCTGAATAGCTGAAGGTTCTCCAAACCAATCAGGCTGTAGCAGGTCAGTTACATCCTGGTGAAAATGACAGATGTCCTGCATTAATAGGCCCAGCAGAAGTGTCTGAATCCCCAGCAGGAACTGGGGAGATTGTCTCTTGTTTGAAAAATACACAGCGAGGCTGGGTTTCTGTTTATGTCGCAACAGGGGATTCTTGTTCTGTGAGAACAGTCTATTGTGCTGACATGATTTCCGTGTTATTTAGTTAGTTAAATAATAACTCAGACCTGTTTCCTTCCTGTCCTATAGATGGGAAAATGCTGCACACTGCAAACAGTTAGAGTGCAACAGCTTCATTATCACACTACTTTCTATCAAATGACTAGACCTCCATTTCCCTTGACTGCTGAGCAAGAGCCTTTCTAGCCCCATCCCACCCCATTATCATCATAAGAACTGTACCTCAGCTCATTATTCTCCCTGTTATTGCAGCTCCACATACAATGCAGGATTTTCAGGGAGGTTGCTGGGTGAAGTGCATGGGATGAACTGCGCTATTCAGTTACAAGAATACATCCCAAACTCCATCTGCTAGAAGAGCACAACTGATTATCTGAAACTAATGTGTGTCTGAAATAAGGTGTGGGCTAGCAGGTGAGATAAGATATGCACATAGTGAGTGAGTGAGTGAGAGTGTGTGTGTGTAACCTGCACTCTCACCAGGGTACTAATAGATAATGACATTTTGGAGACATGCTCTGATTCTTCTAAGAAATGTGCTCATTGATGGAAATCTGTTTGTCTGATTAACATGATAACCTATACCTGAAATCTCTTGGGGATTCTGTGGTCTAGACCTGTCTTCTGCTTCTTCTAATTGAAACAGGCCTTGCCAGCTGCCTCTCCTTCTCCAGATCAACTCATTCAAGGGTGCAAACTGGAGAGGGGACAGGACCCCTGGGGGTGACTGTCCCACTAAATCAGACCATACAACCAGCAGGAGTGCAAGGCGCTGCCAGTGCCTGTGGATTCCTGCTTTATCCCCGTCAGTGGGCTAGACCCTAAGAAGGTGCAAATTATGGTTTGCCACAGCTGAGGGTCTAGTGCAGGGTGTGAGGGGACAACTTGCATTTGGTTTCCATAAAGCCTTGGAATGTCTTTGAAAGAATGATGTGCGTGCCTCCGTAAGCGTGCAATCCTGTGTGTATGCGTGTGCTGGTTTGCATAGGATGGGTATACTTGTGTGTGTGTGTGTGTGCCTACATCTCTTTATGTGTGTTCAAGTGTGGATGCATATCTTGTGTATGTATGCCTGTGCATGTGTGTAGCATGGACTTAGCTAGCATTAAGGTCTTGCTCAGACACTTCCCCGAAGCACTCTGTTAATTCTGAAGAATGAAAGGAAAACAAAATCTTTCCTTCACAGTGTATATAGGAAAAACATTCCTAACACTTTTGACACTGATTCTCCATCATCATGTTCTGTAATGATACCACTTGTACCTCTGATCATTTTCACAGAAATCCTTTCTATCCCAGACACACAGGGACAGGATGTGTTTTGTCCTCTTCTTGGAGTTCATCACATTCTTTGCTGTAAACTCAATCTCCTTTTCGTACCCCTTGGCTCTGTTTCTTGTGAAGACTCTGGGGGTAAGGGGCATAAATCTCTCTGTCTCTAGCAGACAATGATGCTTCCAGGTCCCTTGCACCCGGTCACTATCTATTAATCTCTCTCTTTTTTTTTTTAATGTAGCATCTCTCATTACAGTATATAAATCTAAGGAACTCAGCTCTCTCTGACTTTTTTATGGTAGTTGGTATTTCCTGGAACATCCCCCACTTTTCTCTCTTGATAGACTGTATTTTCAAATAATTTTGTGGGTCCCTTTTACCCCCTCAGCCATAAGCAAAGTTACACGGACCTCACCACTACCCCATTGCGCTATTTCTGTCTCATCAGCTGTCATTTTTCAACCACTATGGAACCTTCAGGCACCAACATTCCATCTGCCTCTCAAAAGGGACCTTGTCCTAGAGTGAATTTGTTCTCTGTTAAAAATATATAAAATCTTTCTCTGCTATTGCAATCAATCTGATTCCAGAGAAGAAAATCACTCAAAAGCTGTACCGTGAAAACCTTACATGTGTTCGTGCTTGGGCATGGAGCTGAGAGAATTCAGTGGCTGCTATTCTGGTTGCTATGCAAAGGATTTTTTAAAAAAAGTGGGCTTGTATTCTTGGCTTCCTTATGATGGATGCTTAATTATTAATTTCTTCTTCTTCTTCTTTTTCTTACTTTCCCAATCCTCTTAACTTTAGAAATATCAAGAAAGGCAATTCTGGTCTCCTCTTGTTTTGATTCTCATTGCTCCCACCTTAACTGAAAGCAGGGGAGAGGTGTGTAGAAGTGTTAACAAATAATTTTCACCAAGACTCCTTCTCCTAAATTAGTTGCTGAAGTTATTATATAGGTATTTACTAAACACACACACACACACAAACAACAACAAAGAGTTACAAGGAGTGTAACAAAAATCTCTTCTCCCCTCAGTTGTTCAACTTTCACTCTCTTGGCTCTTGTATTGTCTTCGTTTCACAATTTCTCCATTCCTCAGAGAGTTTTCTAGCCGAGATAAGACCTGAATTTCTAATGTAAAAACCCCCAGCAAAACAAAACAATAAACGAACTCCAAGAATTTTTTAAAATGCAGGCCCTCTGTATGCGGAATAAAAAAAGAACAAAAACATATGATGGCACAAGCTCAACTTATACCCTCTCTGTAGGTTAAGTTTAATGGTTTCCATGTTTTCCCTGATATGGTAGATGACATCACTAACAAGCTTATTCAGGGATCGCAGCTATCTGCTTGGGCTCTGAGAACCCAGACTCCTGGGATCTATTCCCAGCTCTTCCTGTGACTATGTGACCTTTCATAAGCCCCTTTGCCTCTTTGTCCCTCGGGTGCTATTACTGTTCATCTCTCTTCCAGCAGCTTGTGAGGTTAAAATATTCACTGTCTGTAAATGCTTTGAGATCCTCAGAAGCAAGATGTGATTGGCATGCAAAGTGTTTCTATTTTTCTATATGAGTTTTGATCTTAGATTTTGTTTCAATTAAACATTACAGTTCATCTGCAGAAGGGCATCCATAAGAGAGGGGAGAACTTATTTTGTCAAATTTAGAATTTAGCCCCAAATCATGGGTTCTATTTTCAGCATCTTTAGTAGTAATAGTACTGAGAACAAAACCTGTAGCATTTGTGGTTCATGTTCCAGGCTATAGCCCTGAGACTTTTAGTTGAATCCTCTGGCAGTCCCCCAAGAGAAGGGCAAAAAAGACTTTCAGAGTAGAAACTTACCTTGTTAGTGTGCCATTTAGTCAAAGACATGTTAATCTCTTATTACTACTGGAACCAGTGGCTTAGATGAAGTGTTACATGGACTGCACCTTAGTTTTGCAAAACTTCAAATTAAAATATAAAAATTCCAGAGGTCTGGTGAATGCAAAAATGTCAGCGGGTTCTCCCATCCCTGCTACATCAATTTTTTTCATTTAAAAAACTATTTCCCTTATCTTTTGATCAGTCTGGCTCCAGAAAGCATAAACAAACCTATCACTCAAAGTGAGACTACCTTATAGACCTTACCTCCCGCCCTGCCTAGAGAGGTCACAGCTCTGTATACACTAATACAATCCTGAATTTCCAGAGATGGGAAGGGCTCATTTATTTCCAGGTCTGTGGTTCTCATTGGTTCATTCTGTTATATCCTATTTGTTGTGAGAATGACATCTGTGTGAAGATGGGCCCGGGGTGCAGTATTTGTATCAAGAACTAGATTTCAAATACTCCAAAGTTTAGATGGGGTGGGATGTTGAATTCAGATCCAGGCTTGATCTATTATAGACCAGGTGGGGACCAGCTGTAAAATTTGGAGTCTGTAAGTGCTTGAGGGCTTGTGTGGTTTGGGTCTGAGCCCCTCTCTAGTTTTGGGATCCAAGCTTGTGGCTGTTGAGGTCTATGGCAATACCTTCATTGACTTCAAAGACAACAGGATCAAAACCTGGGAGTTTAATTTCATAATTTCTTTAACCTGCTCTATATTTCAGTCACGCCACTATCAGTGTAAGACCTTCATTTCCCCACCTGTGGTTCTTGCAAAATGTAGCATGTCTCTTTAAAAAATCCTGGTCTCTGTTTCTCATATAGTCACTCTTGGCTATCTTGCATCACTTCCTTCTATATTCAGGCCCATTTCTCTTTTCTCTGGCTCTCTCCTCCCCAGGCTCACTGGCTACTTCTCTCAACGTTTGACATTTTTCAGCCTCCATGGACCTTTCAGGCCCCAATATTCCATCTCTCTCTTAAAGGGGCTGTCGCTCTGTTCCCTGCTCAAAAATAAATATTCTTTTTTTATCAGACTGTAGCAAAGAAAGTTACTCAAAGTATCTAGGGGGCTTAAGCATAACCCTTTACTCACGTGTACTTGTGTTCAGCCGTGACTACAAACATAGTCCATTACCAAATGGCTCCTTGGATTGCTGTTGGAATTTGGCAAGCTAATGTTTTCCAAGTACTTGAATTCAGGGCCCCTCTTCTAAAGCACACTTACTGTAATGTAAAGGTACTGGCTGACTTTTGTGAGAGCCGCCTCAAGCCTCCACCCCACTGCCATACTTACTGTAAAGGTATAGGCTGGCATTTGTGACTCCCAGCTTGTTAGCAGCCACGCAGGTGTAGTTGCCATAGTGTTCTTCAGTGACATTGGCCACCATCAGGAGGGACTGGCTCCCCATGCTCTTGATCTCCAGGCCATTGGCACTGTTTATCCTGAGAAGCAAAGAGAAGAGATGTGCAGTGCACTAACAACAAGTAGCTCGGTTCCCATTAGATGGAAAGAGGGATGGCAAGAGCAGGGGAGAAAGAAAGGAGAAAGACAAATTGAAGATAGGTAGTTAGGTAGGTAGATATGGATAGTGATCAGCAGCAAGGTAAGAGAAAAGGGAGAGAAAAAATGGGCTGGAGGAGCGGATGGTGAAAGCATGAAAGAAAGACAAAGTAGTGGAGGAAGGGAGAGGGGGAAATTGGCAGAAAGAAAAGAGAGGATGGTTAAAACGATGGTGAAGGTAGAATGACAGCAGTGGAGAAGGAAAGGAGGAGGAAAAGGATGAGTGAAAAGAAGAGATGCTACACTCTGCTGACATCCTTGGGTGCAATCACTGCATTTATTATGTGCTTCCCTGTGATGAAGGGGAAGGGTGTGTCAATGATCAAAGCCAATTTCAAGCCAGAGTTTATTGGACTGAGATAAAAGGTTTTTTTAGAAGGTTAGCTGGCATGTTCTAATGAACATGTTCTAAAATGTCAGTGTAGACGTGTAGCATGTGCTAAGTGGTTGAGTTGAAACCCAGCATAGTAAAACTCCCTTTTTAACAAATGCTCAGATGTAAAGGTTGAGACCAAGGCAGAGGGAATATTTGGGTGTCATTCCCTGGCTGTTATTTATTTTCCCTTTCCCATGCTGACAGACAGCTGCAGTGGCTCAGGGCCAGGAAAGGTAGATCCAGCCAATGGACTAAATTTGGCGATGAATCCTGGTCACATGCCCCCAGAGGCACCTTGTGCATGAGCTAAGGAGGAGGTCATAGTGGTGCAGAGAATGTTGCATATAAACAACGTCTTCCCTCAGAGTTCAAGGACCCAAGTCCTAATGCCCTTGGTTGGAATTCGGCCATAGCACCAGGACTAATATCATCTACTCTTGTGCAAAGGTCATGAGATCTTTAATGCACATAGACGGTCAGCAGATTATCAGCACGATGGGACCTGTGGTGCCTTAATCCCACACCAGCATGCTGGTCCAGTATTGACACAAAGGCAAGGGCACCAGCTACTGAATCACCCACAGCACTTCTTTCAGCACACACAGTTTTCAAGCAGGGTTTTACTCAAGTCCTGACCAGGCCTGGCCTGCTTAGCTCGTAGGAAGGAATGAGATAAAAGAGATGATCTTAAGCTTATATAGCTTGTGTAGGATTTTGTGTGTGCATTAGGAGGCTTAGTAGGGAATCTACTAAGCATTTGAAGGAGGTAGAACAAGGAAGAAGATAGACAATATGTTTACCTGGTGTCATCTCTGTACCACTCAAAATCAGGCGTGGGCACTGCCGATGCCTCACACTTGAGTGAGGCTTGCCGTCCTGTGGCAGTTTCATTGCTCTTAGATTCAGTGATAGTGGGAGGGTCTGCGGAAAAGAAACACATGTTCATTTCCCAATCCTTCAGGTGCAGAGACGCGATGAATTTATTTTGGGGTTGGTTGGGCAAACAGAGGCCTTTTGGTGAGTGGAGACCCACAGATACCAGTTATGTCAAAACAGATGCACAATCTCTTTCCTGACATTTTCATGCAGGGATTTCAAGATATTACAATACGTCTGGTAATGCAATACATAGTCATAAGTATTTGTAAATGGGAACTTGCTATGAAGGGCTGTGGGGCTCATTTAAATCATTTCGCTGGTGGGAAAAAGGACCCCACAAGGGAGATTTTTTTTTTTACAAACACCCTGCTTGGATTTTTCTGCTCCAACAGTATATCTCTCTGCTGGGTGCAGTGATACAAACCATTTCCACTCCACTGGACCCCACTGCATGAGATGAGTCATGAAATGAACAAATATCTTTCTATGGCCCTGAAAGCTATACAGCTAGGTTAGCTATGGCTCTAAATGTTCCATACTCCTGCCAAGAGCTGAATCCCTCACTTTCGGCATTCTTCATATTAGCCACGCTCTACGGCTCTTTATGAAAAACATTCCAGGCAGGTTGACAGCCCACTTCTTTGGCTCTAATCCTGATTTGCCATGTTTCCAACTAAGGAATAATGAGTCAACCAATCCTGATCACTGAATAAAGAGCAGCCCCCTCACTAAGATATAAGCATGGGAAAAGATGCGGTAACCTGCGTGTGTCCTGAATAGATCTCTATATTATTCTTATATTAAACTTCACAAGCAATTGCCCTGTATGTTAAATGCATTGGGAGTGGAATCACATAAATCAGCTCTGTTCTAGGTTTTGCTCCCAGCTATTTCCTTCCCTGTGCCTCAGTTTTCATATCTGTAAAATGGAGATAATTATAATAACCCACCCTAGAGGGGGCATCATTAGGTGAGGCATAATTCATTAATATTTGTAAAGTGTTTTGAGATCTGCAGATGGAAGCAGTTAGTGAAAGGCAAAATAAAGGATTAATTTACTTCACTGAATACATGTCCACTTTTAAAAGCACTCAGGTGTTGCACACAAACTAATGTAATGGCTGAGCTGCTAAAAGCCAACCCCAGAACTCTCCTACCATCACTGCTGGCATATGCTGGGGTCAACGGGCAAAGAGAAAAGACAAGCAGTGAATTTAGAAAACAGCCACAAGAGAGGGATAATAGGGCACCATTATAGTGAGTTCTGGAATGTACTGGTTTTCTGGGTACCCAGGAGTGAAAAATGCCATACTCTGGTGGCTGGGTCCATAGAGAGGCTAACAGGGGTTGCCACCCTGTGGCTCCGGAGCCACATGTGGCTCTTCAGAAGTTAATGTGCGGCTCCTTGTACAGGCACCAACTCCATGGCTGGCGCTACAAGCACCAACTTTCCAATGTGCTTCGGGGTGCTCACTGCTCAACCCCTGGCCCTGCCACAGGCCCTGCCACCACTCCACCCTTTCCCACCCTCCTTCCCGGAGCCTGCTGTGCCCTCGCTCCTCCCACTCCTCCCTCCGCCCTGGAGCCTCCTGCTTGCCATGAAACAGCTGATCAGGAGGAAAGGGGAGGCACCGATCGGTGGGTGGGAGGTCCTGAGAGCGGGGGGAGGAGTTGATGGGGGGCTGCTGACCTATTACTCTGGCTCTTTGGCAATGTACGTTGGTAAATTCTGGCTCCTTCTCAGGCTGGCCACTCCAGGGCTATAGCATCTATCGCTAGTACCGGTCCTCTTTTAGCTTACATGAAAGAAGTGCTTTTGGAGTTGAGGGACAAGGATTCTAATTCTGGCTCCCCAGGTGTGTGTGTAATTTATAGACTAAATTATGGCTATCTGTGCTCCACAGCACATGGATTTGTCACAGTTCCCCAGCCAGACCTATCGCTAAGAAAGCCTTGCTTCCTCCAGCATGATGCAGATTGAACTCTGGGACAGACAGTACAGACCGCTCAGCAAATCTCAGCTGCTCTCCTGGAACCCGGGACAGAAGGCCACCCTGCCAGTACTTCAGACTTAGATCATAAGGTATTATTAGTGCAAACAGCACTTGCCTAAAAATAGCAACTTTCCAAGAAACAATCCCCAAGGATAAAATTCTCATCAGCCTGCACTGCAGCTCTCCCCCAAGTATTGGAGGCAGCTACTAAATATTGCACTCATCCCACGCAACTCTCACTAATATCAATAGCAAGTCTTTCTATTTTCTAAGGAGTCCAGCACTGCTGTGTTTGAGTATGGTATTCTGTGTGCAGAATAAATAATGGATCCATAGCGTGGATTGGCGAAGAGAATTTTGTCCTGAATCATATTGACTAGGAATTGCCAACAGGTACAGGTTAAGTCATGATGGGCCCAAATGGCAAAAGTAGGAACTGTATCTAACCTTCCCATAAGTTTGAGGGTGTTTGCACCCTGGGTTTTAGTTTGGCCCTTTTATACAGGTGGGATCAGCTGAGCCAGATCTAGATTCAAAGTTTGGAGGCAGTTAGATCCAGGGATTTTGATTCAGGCCCATCCCTAAATAAAATAAGAACTGACCTGAAACATCAACCAAAATGGGAGCTATACAAGAACATTTTTTGAGGTTCAGAGATGTTTTTCCTTTTGGTTATGGTTTGAATTGCCCTTTCTCCCTCACTTTCAGGCTCTGTAGGACCACAGAAGAGTCAGCATCTTGTGAGGAGGATTCTTCCTATGGCATTTCCAACCTCTGATGAAATGGAAATCTCTACAAGAAAAATATCTTCTTGGGAGATTTCTGGCCTGACCTGAAGACCCAAGACTTGTGGATAAGCATCCATGCTTTTGGATAATTATCCAAATAACTCCTGGGGGCTTTTGGAAGTTTGGCCATCACTAAAAAGCAGGTTCTCATAAGAGTCCTCTCTCTAAAACTGACAGCTCTCTTGATGTTGTGGGAGCTGCTTGTACTTACGATAATGTTATAAAGCCCCAAAGCTTTAATCTAGGGAACAATCTACAACCCCCGTTGCTTTGATCTCTCACACAATAGAAGTGTAAATGTTTTCGGCACACATGGAGAGTGAGTCTTTAGGTGGTAATCTCATTATGATTGATGCTATTTAATAGGAAAGGGCACTTAATTTTAGAAACCAAAGGTGGGGATGGCAAACCAGGACAATAGACACATAATGTCACATGTATTTGCATGCAGATATGGGCAATCAGAGAAAATGTTTATAAAATATCACATATACTCACGGTGATGCCTTCCCAATGCTTTGTCCCCTGACTCTCTCCCTTCCTGCCTCCCCAGCCCCATCCTGTTCAGGCCACCCATTTAGTCCTGTCCTACTACTCTGTGTTTATGCAGACTGTGGTGAATCAGAAAGGGTTCTTCCTGGATATAAACTCAAGCTGGCTTGGGAAAGTTCATTTTGCAGACAATTAAGGAATTCAAACCTATATAAGAAGGGATTCTATTCTTGCCACTTAGCAGGGATGTCCATACTATTTTTGCGTCAGCTGTAGTACTTAGCTGGCTTTACCTTGGCTGGCCTGGCTGAGGAAGCCATACTCTGATTATGAAGTTGACACATGGTGATTTAACGGTTTGGCCCAGTCATGCCAGAATTGTAAGCTCCTTGGGGTAGGGGCTGTCATTTTGTTCTGTTTATACAGTGCTAATCACAAAGGGCCCTTGGTCCATGACTGCGGCTCCACGGTACTACTATAATAAAATAACAACAACAAAAAAAACCCCAACAAAAACAGAATGAGATGTGGGTGGGCTTTGTTTGGCCTGGTGGGATGGATAGCTCAGAGGTTTGAAGACTAGCCTGCTAAACCTAGGGTTCTGAGTTCAATCCCTGAGGGGATATTTAGTGATCGGGGCAAAAATATGTTGGATGATTTAATTGGGGATTTGTTCTGCTGTTAGTAGGGGGTTGGACTAGATGACCTCCTGAGGTCCCTTCTAACCCTGATATTCTATGATATACAGTGGGACCCTGCAATACCACGACGATCGGGATCCAAAAAAACTCAATCACGATAATGGCGGGGTCGCAGTATTGCAGGGTTCTGCTGCATTAAAGCAGTGGCTGCCATCGGGAGCGGATTCATGCTATAGCAGGACATGGTATTCCGGAGTCCCACTGTACCATGAAGTTAGGCTGAGGTAAACTGCCTTGCATCGACCTACTTGTGCATGTTTTTACAGTCAAACGTCTCCAGCCAAAGTAGGCGCCTCGTTCCGGCGATGCAGTGACACCACCTTCCCACAAGGTGCTGAGCCATTGTTGACCTACTGTGATCAACACAGTGCTAGTGTAGACACTGCATGACCTATAAGGAACTGTCCCAGAGTGCCCAACAGTGACTGCTCTGGTCTCAATGGTGAACTCCATGAGTCACAGAGACTGGCAGCCAGCCCTCCCTCTAAAAACCCTGTGTATTTTTGAAACACCCTTTCCTGATTGCCCAGTTTAGTGAGCACACCTAACAGCTCTCCCTTGTTGTGTGCAACCACCCAACTGATCACCTTGATTTTCCACAAGTCTTGGAGCAC
Organism: Dermatemys mawii; assembly: GCA_007922305.1. Taxonomy (NCBI): domain Eukaryota; kingdom Metazoa; phylum Chordata; order Testudines; family Dermatemydidae; genus Dermatemys; species Dermatemys mawii. The sequence continues at coordinate 28,210,229 of ML677351.1, forward strand.
TAGAGAAGTTCCAGAAGACTGTATGAAAGCTAATGTTATGCAGTTTTTAAAAAGGATGACCTGAGTAATTATAGGCTTGTCAGCCTCACGTTTATTCCAGGCAAGATAATAGAGAGATTAATATGAGACTCGATTAATAAAGAACTTAAAGGAGAGAAATGTAATTAATGCAAATCAGCATGGTTTATGGAAAATAAATCCTGTCACACTAACTTGATATTTTTTTGTTGAGATTATAAGTTTGGTTGATAAAGGTAACAGTGTTGACATAATATACATAGACTTCAGTAACGCATTTCACTATCACACAACATTTTGATCACAAAATTAGAATATAACATTAACATGGAACACATTAAATGGATTAAAAACTGGCTAACTGATAGGTCTCAAAATGTAACAGTAAATAGGGAGTGGGTCTATTTTGAGTGGGGTCCTGTAGGGATCAGTGCTTGGTCTTACACTATTAAACATTTTTATCAAAGACCTGGAAAAAAACAAAATCACCACCAATAAAGATTGCAGCCGACACAAAAATTCGGGGAATGCTAAACAACAAAGAGAACAGGTTACTGATTCAGAGTGATCTAGATTGCTTGGCAAAATGTATGCATGCAAATGTATGCCCACAATATGTGCTTCAATATAGCTAAATGTAAATGTACATATCTAGGAACAAAGAATGTAGGATATACATATAGGATGGGGGACTCTGTCTTGGGAGGCCACAAGTCTGAAAAAGATTGGGAGATAGTGGTCGATAATCAGCTGAACAAGAGCTCACAGTACAATGCTGTGACCAAAAGAGCTTATGGAATTCTTGGATGCATAAACAGGGTAGCCTTGAGTAGGAATAGAGGTTCTTTCACCCCTGCATTTGGCATTGGTGCGACTGCTGCTGGAATACCATGTCCAGTTCTGCTGACCACAGTTCAAGCAGGATGTTTGTAAATTGGAGAGGGTTCAAAGAAGAGGCATGAGAATGACTAAAGGATTAGAAAACATCTCATATAGGGATAAATGCACGGAGCTCAATCTCTTTATCTTAACAAAGAGATTGTTAAGGTGGGTCTTGATTACAGTCTATAAGAACTTACATGGGGAACAAATATTTAATAACGGGGCCTTCAATCTAGCAGAGAAGGGTATAACATGATCCAATGGCTGGAAGTAGAAGTTAGACTGGACTGAATTCAGACTGGAAATAAGGTGTACATTTTTAAAGGTGAGAGTAATTAACCATTGGAACAATTTACGAAGGGTTGTGGTGGATTCTCCGTCACTGACAATTTTTAAATCAAGGCTCTGTGAATTATTCTGGGGAAGTTCTATGGACTGTGTTATGCAGGAGGTCAGGCTAGATGATCACAATGGTCCCTTCCTTGGTATGATCAAGGTGGCTGGTCTATGGCTCAGGGGCCAGTGGATCAAGGAGTAGGCTGGGTTCCCCAGGATCATTATTGGCATTTCAACTCACCAGTGGTAATTTGCCAGATGGGAAAGAAAGTGCCTGCCTGTAGCTTTCTGAACAGTCCTGTGTTTTTAAAGATGAGACACTTTCCCTCACCAGCGAATACAGAGCCAGTGATCCACTAAGGTTTGCATAACCTTTGAAAAGTAGCCCTTTCTGTTGATGCACTGTGTGGCAAAATAGGGCCATGCATGCCATCTATCACCCTACCACAGTCTGGGAACCTCACTGCTGCAAATTCGTCCATGGTATCCTGCATATTGCTGAGAGGCACAGTCCTGCATAGCAGGAGATGATTAATGGCCCTGTGCGCTTGCATGACAATTGCTGCCACTGTGGATTTTCCAACTGCAAAATGATTTCCCACTGACTGGTAGCAATCTGGCATTGCAAAAGTCCCCAGAGCAATCGCCACCTACTTCTCTACTATTGGTGCATCTGTCATTCTGGTGCCCATGTGCCGGAGGGCTGGGGCGAGCTCCAGGAATATGGCCTTTGCATCCAAAAGTTCTACAACTACTGCACGTCATACCAAACCTACGTTATGATGCAATCCCACCAGTTAGTGTTTGTTCATTGAGCCCAGAACTCCATCATATGCAGCTTTCCCATGAAAGCCTCCAACCATCTTGAACTGGTTTTCACTATGTCCCACAGCAATCTGTCCTCCGGGAAATTGTCATGTCCCCTGCTGCTATGATTCTTCCTGAGGCTCTGCAAATACTGAAGGATTTTCATCCCATGTCAGCAACGCTCATGACAAGAGGGCAGAGATATGCAGGCTCCATGCTTCTGTCAGAAAACAGGTCTGTGCAGGTTTGTGGAATTTTAAAAAAGGAGTGAAAATTTTGGAGATGGATGGCAGTAGAGGATAGAGAAAGTTGCATGATGGGATCCAGACCCCTTGGTCCCAGAGACCCCTGGGTGACTCATTTCTGCCCCAACATGCATTGCCAAATTTTCCAAAAATAGAGCATGCTAGATGATGCAAGTTTCACACTGGGATACCTATCTGTTGTGCACCACACTGTGCATCAGCACATGAACTCCTGGTGACTATGCATAGCACCTACACAAGGAGCCAAATATGCATCTCCCCGATGAGTGATATACAGACTTTGGCAGCTCTGTACCAAGGTAAGTTGCATCAGCTAAAGTTTGTAGTATAGCCAGACCAAAGATAGAAGGGGAGATGCTGATGAAGCAAAGTGACACTGATCTTAGTTGTGGATGCATGCTGTGTGTTCCATAACATCTTTGACCTGCATTATAAGGATGCAGGGGATTCTGAGCCTGGATATTTCCAATTTTCCTACCACACCTTGTGCTGATGTTTGGGAAGTGAAGTCTAGAAAGGAATGAGATGGTTCCTCGGCATGTGCTGCATGTCCTTTTATTGTTTTTAGAGCTAGTTACAGTCCAAAATTCCCATTCTGTGGGAATTCTGAAATGTTGATGGTTTTTATATTTCAAATTAGAACATAATAATAAATAATAATAATTAATGATGATATTAAGAGATGTCATGTATTACATTATGATTTGACCTGACATAACAGCTGAAATTCTTCAACTATTATGTTAAACATAAAAGTCAAAACAATATAGCTGAAATGTTTTGACTTTATCAAAGCATTTTGACTTTATTGAAACAAAATATTTTGACCGTACCCTATTGAAATGAATCACTTTGATAATTTTTTGTCTAAAGATTGAATAAATTAATATATTTCTGAGGAATGTTTTGATTTTTTCAAATGAATATTTTCCTTCCTAAAAACATTCCTTGGAAAATTTTCTACCAGCTCTAATCATTTTCAATGTGTTACATAGATTCACTCGGTGTTATACATTTATTCAAGCGGTGTAAGCAACTATTTGAATTGAAATGCTTGTCTGGATTCTAGGTCTACAACATACACATATATAACATATTCCTTATTATTGTTTAACAAAGACTCTGTGTGCATGCATTATCAGGGATGCATGTCCGCATATCAAAGAAACAACTTAAGAACATAAGAATGGCCATATTGGGTCAAACAAGTGGTCCCATCTAGCCCAGTATACTGTCTTCTGATAGTGACCAGTGCCAGATGCTTCAGAAGGAGTGAACAGAACAGAGTAATTATCAAGTGATCCATCCAATCATCCAGTCCCAGCTTCTGGCAATCAGGGCTTAGGGACACCCAGAGCATGGGGTTGTATCCCTGACCAACTTGGCTACTAGCCATTGATAGACCTGTCCTCCATGAACTTATCTAATTCTTTTTAGAACCTAGTTAAGCTTTTGGCTTTCATAACATCTCCTGACAACCAACTCCACAGGTTAACTGTGAGTTGCATGAAGAAGTACTTCCTTATGTTTGTTTGAAACCTGCTGCCTATTAATGTTATTAGGTGACCACTAGTTCTTGTGTTATGTGAAGGGATAAATACTTTCCTATTCACTTTCTCCACACCATTCATGATTTTATAGATCTCTATCATATCCCCCCCTTAGTCATCTTTTTTCTAAATTGAATATTCTCAGTCTTTTTAATTGCTCCTCCTATGGAAAATGTTCCATACCCAGCCATTTTTGTTGCCTTTCTCTCTACTTTTTCCAAGTCTAATATATCTCTTGTGAGATGGGGTCAAGAGAACTGCATGCAGTATTCAAGGTTTGGATGTCCCATGGATTTATATAATGACATTATGATATTTTCTTATTATCTATCCTTTTCCTAATGGTTCCTAACATAGTTAGCTTTTTTGACTGCCACATAAGAACAGGGATACTGGGTCAGACCAAAGTTCTATCTAGCCCAGTATCCTGTTTTCTGACAGTGGTCAATGCCACGTGCCACAGAGGAAATGAACAGAACAGATAATCATCAAATGATCTATTCCGTTGCTCACTCCCAGCTTCTGACAAATATTGGCTAGGGATACCATTCCTGCCCATCCTGGGTAATAGCTATTGATGGATCTATCCTACATGAATTTATCTAGTTTTTTTTAAACTCTCTTATAGTCTTGACCTTCACAACATACTCTGGCAAAAAGTTCCACAAGTTGACTCTGCATTGTGTGAAGAAATACTTCCTTTTGTCTGTTTTAAATCTCCTGCTTATTAATTTCATTTGGTGACCCTCTAGTTTGTGTTACGAGAAGGAGTAAATAACATTTCCTTATGTACTTTCTGCACACAAGTCATGATTTTAATAGACCTCTATCCTATCCCCCTTTAGTCTCTTTTTCAAGTTAAAAAGTCCCAGTCTTATTAATCACTGCACATTGAACAGATGTTTTCAGAGAATGTTTCATAATGACTCCAAGATCTCTTAAGTAGTAACAGCTAATTTAGGCCCCATAATGTTTTATGTATAGTTGGGATTATGTTTTCCATGGTACATTACTTTGCATTTATCAACACTGAATTTCATCTACCATTCTGTTGCCCAGTCACCCAGTTTTGGGAGATCCCTTTGTAACTCTTTGCACTCAGTTTTGAATTTAGCCATCTTGAGTAATTTTGTGTCATCTGCAAACTTTGCCACTTCAGTCTTTATTTCCTTTTCCAAATAATTTATAAATATGTTGAACAGCATTAGTCCCAAAACATATCTTTGGGGGACTTTCCTATTTTGGAATATCATACAACATCCCAAACATACTGCTGCGTTCCTTGAGCTGCATTAAATGTTCTTCAACTGACTGTATTACACAATCTAGCACCTGGTTAAAGAATTCAACTTTGAATTGTTGTTTGGGGTCTCTTATGGGATTATCCCATGCCTTGTAATCAAAATGCCTTCTTCAGTGACTCTTGTATTCTTGAATAGATGGGAAAATAGCTTTAGTGTAAAGCTCCTCTGCCAATTTCTGTGCGCTCGTTAGAACATTTTGAAATCTCTCATCTGACCGGTAAGACTGTAAGTATGTGTCAAGGCACGACGACTCACCAGTGCGGCGCCTCCTGCTGGTCGTCCAGGGAATCAGCTCTTTCAGCTCAGAGCGCCCTCTGCAGGATGGTGTCCCACTTGCTGCTGGCCCTGTGTTCTTCACGGACCCTGGTGTCCCTTTATCTGGAGTGCTTCCCCCGGTAATATCCCCTCACTCTGCCTCTGGGTCTCCCCTCCCTGGGGGACCCCCAAACCTCTAATCCCTACCTTGCCTTGGTCTGGGATACTGTCAGTGATCATCAAGCCCCCGCACCATGGGGCAGACTGCAGTGTAAGAGCCAGTTATCATAGGCAAGGGGGATTTGGATCTGCTGCCTTTTCCTGTAGCCCAAAACCTTTTCAGACCTTACAATCAGGCCTGCAGCCTGAGGAGTTGCTAGGCTGGAGCTCCCCAGCTCCCTTGCTTATTCCCCCCGCACAGTTCCACCTCAGGTACCCTGTCCTGCAGTCAGCCAGGCCCTGCTCCCTCCCTGGAGAGAGACTGCCTCAGTTCCTAACTCTCAGCCCTTTCATAAGGGCCAGCTGTGGCCTGATTGGGGCATGGCCTAGCTGCGGCTGCATCCCCAGTCAGCCCAGGCTTGCTGCTTTCTCCCAGCAACAGCCCTCTCCAGGGCTGTTTTACTCCTTTTATTTTAGGGATGGGGTAGCCACCCTGCTAAAGTATGGCTTTGATTAGTCCAGTTGTTCCATTGCTCCAGATATATCAAGGTCAACACCCTGGGGTCTCTTGCTTACAACATTTATTTCAAACAGTATGTCATGCCACAACACTAAGCCAGAAATTTGACATTATGTGTGTTTCTGGTGATTCCATTTCCCTCCGCCACTTTTCTCCCATGAACAGTTCCTGTCATAGCATTATCCTCCATAATGGCAACTATGGCATCAGACATCTTCCCAATCTGATGTTTGATGGGCTTTATCGCCTCTACTCAACTTTCCCATCATGTGGCACACAGTGGTTTCAGTTTCAGAGAGAATGTTCCCAGATGTTGCTTCAAAATTTGCCATTGATGCAGAGAAAAATACACAGATGCTTTGAATTACACTAAAAAAATTCAGCAGCCTCACTAGAAGCTGATGTTGCATGAACTGACCACCAACTTCAATGAATGAGAACTGCATGGGACCAAAAAAACTCCAGGGTTTAACTCTCGGATCTGTGTCTGCACTCCTCTGTTCTTTCCTCTCATGTTGTCACCAGTATCGTAGCCCTGACCTCCCATGTCAGCTATTGCAATTCCTGTATCTTCCAGCTTTTTAAGAAGCACATTTGTCATATCAGCTCCTGTAGTATCATCAATGTCAATACATTCTAGAAAATGTTCTGACAGTCACCATAGCAGAGACATTTTCACTAGGTTCTTTTGTTGTTACAAAATGCACCATTATAGTCATTTGTTCCACATGGCTGATGTCAGGTGTGCAGTCCAGAATAACAGAGCAATATCTCGCTGACTTCAGCTCTGCCACAATCTTCTGTTTGACTTTTGTTACCAGTAACTGTATTATCTCATTTGGAATTGTTTTTCCAAAGCAGTGGCATGTTTATGTTTCTTGGGTGGTGACTCTTCTTAAATGCTCCTGGAGTACAGCATCACACTCAGCCATCAGCACCACAATTTTAAGAAAGTTTCCTTTGTTTGGCACATAGAGCTGGTCTGAAGGGCCACAGTGCTAGGCTTTGGGTAGCAAGCATTCTCACAATGGCAATGAGCCTTTTCAGAACATTTTGCCAGTAAAGGGACTCTGATGCAATATTCTCTTGATGCTGATCATCTATGGTGGCCTTTAACCTTAGTCTCATCTCAAGCTCTTTCCACCTATGGAATGCTCTCTGGTGATTTGCTGCTTTCTCATGGCATGCCAGATTTCTGCCCAAATTTTTCCAGTCCTTTGTTCCCATAGAACCTAATGCGCCTGGAACATTAGACTGGAAGAGTTTGCAACAAAAACAGTATGCAGCTTTCTGGGTTTTTGAATACATAAGCCATGGCCTCTCCACTTTGTCGCCACTGGGGATTTCACGCCAGTAATGTGTTGGATGGAAACGTCTATTTTCATTGTCTTTGGGGAACATGAAGTTTTTCACTTGCTGTGGCCCATGTAATACAAGGAAGTCCCCCGGGCTACTGCTCAAGTGGGTCCACAATCCTGGATCATGTAGACTTAGGGAACTAAACTCAGGAGCAGCTGTTTTTGCACCTCCACCACACTCTTCTCTGATCTCCACTGTTCTTCATGAATGATCATGGTTACATCCATTTGAGATGGAAATATGGATGCTGTAGAGGCTGCCAAGTCACCTGCACTTTGACTAACTGAAAGATCAGGCATCTCCTCACCACTCACATCCTCACTGGGGCCGGAAGGCTCACTGTGAACATTTGTGTCTATGTATCTCAGGAGAACTTCTTCCTGCGTAGATAGAAATCAAAGGAAACTTTTCTTTCTTTTTCTGAATGCTGTCCCAGAAGGACATTTTCTTCTTTCACTCATGACTGCTGTTCTGTGCCAGCTATAGTGGCTCTCAACACTCAAGTGAAGGGGACAAATAAGCAAGCTAGTAGCAGGGCCTGAATGAGGGAAGATATCAGCATCTTAAGGGCCTAACTGGCTCCTACTACTTCAGTTGACTGCCTCTTCTCCTGAGGCGGGTTCAGGGAAGCAGTAGGAAACAGGAAGCTCCCTGAGAAGTTGGTGTTAATCAGTCCAGGCGCCTGGGGGTACTAGAGAGGTACATAATAGGCTCCTGCTCCTCTCTCTCCCTGCAGCTTTGTTATTCCCTCTCACCCTTTTTCCTGCCTGCCTGTTATGTCTCTTCTGCCTTCCTTCCTCCAGCACAGCACTCCACCATCTCTGTGCATCTAGAGCAGAGAGAATGCATACACACCACCACCAGACACAATTTTCTACACTCTGGGTCCTAGTGGTGCCCTCCCACAGTTTGGCACGTGAGGCAGCCATCTCCGTTCACCTCATGGTAAGACCAGCCCTGTCTCTACATTATGAAAACTGACCATTTATTCCTATCCTTTGTTTCCTGTCTTTTACCAGTTTCTCGTCTATTTTGCTTACAAGACTTTGATGGACCTTGTCACAGGCTTTCTGAAAGTCTAAGTACGCTGTACTAACTGGATCACCCTTGTCCATATGGTTTTTGATCCCCTGAAAGAATTCTAAGAGATAAGTGAGGCATGATTTCCATTTACAAAAGCTTTGTTGACTCTTCCTCAACAAACTGTGTCCATCTACGTGTGTGATAATTCTGTTCTTTGGTATAGTTCCAAACAACTTGCTTGCTACTAAAGTTAGGCTTACCAGCCTGTGGTTGCCAGGATCACCTCTGCATCTGTTTTAAAAATGGATGCTACATTAGCTACCCTCTAATCCTCTGGTACAGAAGATGATTTAAGCGATAGGTTACATACCACAGTTAGCAGTTCTGCAATTTCATCTTTGAGTTCCTTCAGAACTCTTGGGTGAATACCATCTGATCCTTATGTCTGACTACTATTTAATTTATCAATTTGTTTCAAAAGCTCTGCTATTGATACCTCAATCTGGGACAGTTCCGCAGATCTGTCACCTAAAAAGAATGGCTCAAGTGTGGGCATCTCCCTCACATCCTCTGCACTGAAAACTGATGCAAAGAATTCATTTAGCTTCTCTGCAACAGCCTTCTCTTCCTTGAGTGCTTCTTTAGCACCTTGATTGTCCACTAGCCCCACTGATTGTTTGGCAGGCTTCATACTTCTGAATACTTTTAGTTCTGTTAGTTTTTTGTCTTTTACTTGTTGCTTTTCAACTTCTTTTTTGGTCTAACTAATTATACTTTCTACACATGACTTGCCAGATGCTCCTTTCTATTATTCTCAGTAGGATTTGACTTCAAATTTTTAAAGGATGCCTTTTGGCCTCTAATCACCTCTTTCACTCTTTTATTTAGCCACGGTGGCATTTTTTACATTTTTAGTCCTCGTACTATTTCTTTTTATCTGGGGCATACATTTAATTTAAGTTATCACATGCTTAACCATGCACTGGGGCTGAATTATGTATCAGACTAGCGTGCTAGAAAAAGCAACATCTGGCTAGGATTCACCAGTTATGAACTATTTATTAACTGTGTGGTGTGTGGGCAGGAAGTAAGTTTTAGTTGACCATGCCCCAAAGCAGTTAAAGGCGGTAAAAGTCTATGCTCTGAAGATCTATAGGGAGTCTATATTAATATAGTTTACATGCTGAGGATCTGGAAGAAGATGCAAGTTAAAGTAGCCCCACTCAACATTAAAGGACCCTTCTCATACACATTCTCCCAGCAACCTGGTGTGTTGGTCACATCCACTTCCACACACTCTACTCCTGAGTAAGGGAGTGTAAATAGATTGGAGGGAGTCCAGATTAGCGTCAATGAGTTTGTGTACTGGAGTCTTATTTACATCTCTTTACACATCACTCCTAAAATTTGGCCTTTAGATTCTCATCTATCCCTGTCACTTTGTGGAAGTTTCTGCTCATGGTACTGTTCTCTTGAATATCAGTAAAAGAAATAGGGTCCAGGTTATGGGGGTGTCAGGATGTTCTCCTCTTTCTGCCATTACCATGGTATGGAAGCCCATCCCCATCTGGTTCAAATGTACTCACAGTTCACAGTGACCCGGACTTGCTTGACATCTGCCGAGGAAACTTCATTGGCGGCTTTGCACTCGTACTTGCCAGATTGCTCCCGTGTGATCCCTAGGATCTCCAGATACTCTTCCTCGCCTTCAAATTCTCTGCCTAGGAGGAGAAAAATACAGCAGGATGTTGTTAGGTGATGTGGACTTGAGCAGCCCTCTCTTTGTTTGTAACATGTGAATGATCATGCCACAAGCATCCGTGAAACAATGACAGATGGGAGCTACTTTGAGGCTATCTCAGCAACCACAACAGCTAGAGACCTTTTTTTAAAAAGAAAAGCTTAGATTCTGGAGAACCAAAAGGATGCGTGAAAGGAGGGCCAAATGCTGAACACCACATATAGGCCCAACTGAGCCTTGTAGCCAGAATCAGACACATTCATAGAAGCAAAATCTCCAGCTTGCAAGGACAGAATTAGTTTAATGACTAGGTATTTGAAAACCAAGGGAGGGCAGAAAGATTATAATTGGCTCTATGGTAATTATGACCATCATAAACTGGGACATATTTTGTCTGTAGCCGCCGACCATGAAAAGTCGTAGAATTGTTTTCCGTCTTTGAAAATGCAAACTTCAAACCCAAATCACCACCAGCAAGACTAAGTTTCCTGGAAACACCTCCACACGGAGAAGTACGGGTTTCTGGAAAGTAAAACTGAGCCACAGAGACCCATAATCATTGCAAACCCTAGCTCTCCATTCTTCAGTTTCTCCATCTGCAAACTATGGCTAACAATACTTCCCCTCCAAGGAGGGTTAACCTATGGAAAGCACATTGAGATCCTTGGATGGAGGTGCAACAGAACTGTAAAGGGTTAGGATGAGCATATTTACACTATCACTCTGGAACCTAATCTTGGACTCTCCCTAGAAGAATTGTGAGCAATGTTGGGCAAAACCATGATAAGAGAGTATTTTCCTGTCTTAACAGGGTACAAACACTGCTCTGGAGCATGGCTGCAGCGGTGTTTCCAAACTGGATACCACAGGCAAACAAACCCAAACCCAAAATCCCAATTCTAATCTCACTTTTAAATCATACGGGCCAGATTTTCAGAATAGCTCCGCGCCCAGAAGAGATCATTGTTGTCAATGAGGATTATGGGGGCTGAGATCTTTTGAAAATCTGACTTTTTCATTAAAGTGGATGAATGGCATCTGAGCTTTTTTCAGTCTGACCCCATGTGTGAGTAGGCAGCTTCTCTGAAAATCCATCTCTGACTTCCTGGCTGTGCCTCAAATATGGCCTGTGTGGACTGGGCATTAGTCCCTGGATCACAAAGTCCTGAGTGGCAGTAGCAGCTAAACCCACTCTCAGGGGCTCCAATTCCAGTGATATTCCCTAGAGTGGCAGAACCGTCTCAATGCACAGGCATATGTTTTCTGTAGCATATTAGCCAAAGCAAGTTAGCCAGGTCAGATTAGCCAAGCACACTGGAGGATGAACACAGGATGCCAGGCAGTTTCTTTGCTTTGCATCAGGGACTTTGGGGACTGATAAATCTCTGCTCGGGATTCTGTCTCTTGCACTACCAATCTTAGTCTTGTTTTTCCTGCACTTGTCAAAATCCCCCAATGGGTAAAATCATCCCCAGGCTTGGCAACTCAGTATTCAAAGAGGAGCTGCCACTCCACACATGGTGAATTAACTCTTTCGAAGTGGATAACCTTTCCTCTTCCATTCAGAGATGGGCAGACCCAAACCGCAGATCCAAATGCTCCCAGATTTCCGATGAATTTGAATCTAACCACTGTGTCCCAAACCATCATCTGCTGTTGTGTAAGTCTGCATTTTATTTTCAGGACCTACCAGCACAGATGCAGAAAGAGCTAGTGCTCTGCTGCAATTCCTGATTTTGTGGGGGTAGTGTACACTATTAGACAAAGAGGGAATATCGTCCACGCTACCACACTGCAGGAGTCACTGGGACACTGCTCACCGTTTCCAATAGTGCACGGGTAAAGAAGCTAAGGACAACATTCTGGTGGCAAGGCCCTTTGGGTGGGATTTCCACAAGTGCTCACCATTGACCTAAGTCTGTTCCCATTAACATGAATGGGAACTTTACTGTTGCCTTCAATGGGAGCAGCGTTAGTGCAATGCTAAGGTGCTTTAGAGTCAGAGTGCACGCCATTTATCACAGCATGGGCAACTCCTGACTACTAGATGCTGAGCGGGGGATGTTAATCTGCCACCGCAGCAAATCTTAATAAACCAAAGATTAAAAATTAATTTTCCAGGGCACAGTTGCTCTTCTCTCATCTTGTTAGTATAATGGGTTGGCCCCACTTTTCATACAAGGTGCTGGAGGGGGGCATTGGACAGATGCTTGAAAAATGCTGCCACCAAACTGAAGGGATGGTTGGGAGAAGATTTCCTAGCCTCCAATGGAGTTGCTGCCTCTCTGGGTGCTGCTAAACCTGCCTGCCAGAAAACAACATATCCTTGGAGCTCTGAAAAATATTCTGCAAGAGAAAATATTTTACCAGGGGAAGAACCTTCTGGGCTCCTCACATCATCTCTCTCTCTCACACACACACACGCACACAAACAAATAAGCAGAAGGAACGCTGAGCTGTCAACAGGCCCAAGAGAGCTTTCACAAACAATGCATAATCCTTTCCAGCAACGGGGGGGACGAAGAGCAGTTGGTTTGCAGTACAGCAAATGGATAGATCTACCCAGCCCCTCAGTCTTCCTTCCTGTAGCCTACACATCCCTGGGCATGAAATTTAGCACACTGCGTGGGGGGTGGGACATTTTTTGGGAACTCCTTGCTAAAATATTGTCAGTTCTATCACTGCCCTCAGAGTAAACATAATTACTCTGAACTGCAATCCCAACCCCACCCTTCTGCTGCAGCCATGTCCCCTATCAGGGTAGAAAGTTTTCAAAAAGAGCATTTCCGTAAAGTGTGATGTCAAGTCACAGAAATAAGAGATAGCAAAGACAAAACATGGCACTGTAAAAGGATGCCAGGTTCTAGTCTCTTGCACACAGCGACCTTGGCAGCCTGACAAAGAGGACCCATCCTCTTAACTCCAACTTAGAAAAGTTGCTGGAGAGTCTCTCTCTGAGGCAGAGGCAACTAAAGTCAGTGACAAGGAGAAAATCTAGAAATGATCAAGCTCAGGAGCAAGCCCTGGTAGGATGTTTAGGTTTGTTACAGTCCAGGTTAAGACGAGAGGAACGGGGTAAGTGTGGACACAATCCAGTGGTGTGGTTTACTAATGTGCGTGCTGTGTTAGGAGAATGGTGGAAATGCCACATGCTCACAGGAATCTAGTCCACTCATTAGGATAAGAGGGTTCCCTGCAGTATATTGTCCCAGGAGTGAAATCACGACCCCATTAAAGTCAATGGCAAAACTCACCCATTTCACACCAGATTTTTGTCTGGTTCAGGTTTAAATGTTCCTGGTGATGGGGATTCCACCACTTCCCTTGGGGAGGCTATTCAAAAGACAAACAAGGTTGAATTCTGACATCCCATAAACCCTAGTTACACCACCTTGTCTGATCCTAATCAACTCTTCTCCCCTTGGGGATTATTGGCTAACTCAGAAATTCACAGGCAGCTGGTTTCTTCTCACAACACCCTTAGACACTGCCTAGCCAAGCTGTGCATTTGTTGTCACACTTTTAATCTGTCCTCATAAATCTGGAACAGGAGCCTTTCCTGTTGGTCAGCCCCAGGATAAGACTTCCTATTCTGGAGACTGGGGGCCATCAGGCTTAACAATCAAACCAATGGTGAAAGAATCAGAGAGTGCCAGGTGCCTGAAGTAGCTGGGACCTGGTGGAAGCCCTTCTGCACAGGTATGTGCTGCAGATAGCTTTGATATGTGAACATGGAAGCCTTTGAAAATGCTCTTGCCTCAGCCGTGTCTGCTCTCCCCTTGCTTGCTAGCCATCACAGCTTACATTATAATAGTCTATTTACAAACACCACCACCACACTTGTGACGGCACACAGGCACACACACCAAAACAGAGTACAATCCTGCACTCAGAAGCACACTCACGCTCTTCATGCCATCACACAAATCCTCTGACCCTCACAGCTATCCTCTTAAGCCTCTTTATATACACAGAAGCACAAATATTACATCCCCCACACTCATATATGCACTCTTCCACCCCCACTGCCACATACACCCCCTTATACACTTACATATATACACATGCACATGTCCTACTTATGCACACACAAAAGCTTCTCTTCTTTTCCACACATTTCACCAGTCATTTCAAAAATTCTCTCCCCCCTCACACATGTAAATACACACACATTCTATGAATATACAGAGTATTCAGATAGCATTGGAAATGGTGTAATGTTTAGCTGTGTACTGTAACAGGTATGCTTTGATTTACCATGTACTGGATCTTCAAGTTTGTAAAGACTAAGCAGCCATTTTGTATTCTGTGCAGTGCAGACTGTACAACAGAAGGCACATTCACTGTGCTCTCTCTTAGACAGACTTGACTTTAGTTCTTTTGTAGTACTGGGTTCTTAAACTAAAATAAAGTTAATTCTTGCTGAAAGCATCTGTTTGCATTTGTGTATGTAGAAACATAACATGAACCCTGCTGCTTTGTTTATTTTCTTCAAACCCCTTTTGTAGTTGTGAGGCATGGAAAGCAGAAGGGGCTCTGAGATGATGTTGGGCACCTTCTACCTAAAACAAGATACAGAGAGGATAAAAAGATTTCACATCAAAAGATGCCATTTGAAGATTTTTGTGGCAACTTTCAATGCTGAATTGAGGTTTCTTTTCTCTCTGCACTTTTCATTTATTGTCTAAGGTCTCACTCATCTAACTCCCCTCCCTCCTCTGCACCTTATATTTCCCAGGAACATACTTCTGAAAAACAAAAATAGCTAAGGGAGCCTTTGACATTGTTTTCTTGTTTTACCTCCAGCTGGGATTTTTTTTTTATTTGAAACTTTGAAGCTTTTGGTTATCAGCCTTTGCCCCCTCACTCACTGCAGATTCCTCTGAGGTTGGCATTTTTATCTGTCCCCTAGCTGAAGAGACTTATTTTTGGTAAAGAGATCAGTGGAGAGTGGCAGATGGTATATGAGTAAAGGGACAGTCTGTGCTTCAATGCTTCTGAGAGAAGGGAAGATAGAAAGTTACCTTGGCATGGGAGGTAGGGAATGTGAGGAAACTGGGAGAATGGGCTGGGGGTGGGGAGGTAGAAAGAGAGAGAGAGGGGAGAGCAAAGGATGGAGATGAGAAGGGGAAAGAGGAAGATGAAGAGAAGCTGGGAGAAAGAAATGTAGACAAAGATCGAGATTTGGAAAGTGAGATGTTCAAAGATAGTGAGAAAAATGTAAACAGATTGCTGAGAAAGAGAGAGATGTACAGCAACAGTGAGTAAGATGGACGGAAGTGGAGAGAGACAGTGACCGAGATACAGTACAGTACAGAGAGCTCCTCTGTGCAAAGGGAACAGTGAAGTATCAACTGCCATAGGGATAGGAACAGAAGGGTCAAATGTACTGTGGAAATAATCACTTTGTTTATACACCCTGTATTGCCTCGTTGCTTACTATGTAAATTGGCCTCATGCCACCAATGCCCCTAGGTCTGCAGTTACTACACAAAAACCAGAGGCTAGCATGGTGCCAATGAAGACTCAGGCCTGGCTCTGGCTTTGTGGATGAGGATGAGCCAAACCAGGAAGAAGGACCCTGGCATGGTTTCCCCTGGTGTTCACAGGGATCTAATTTATCATTCATCTCATTTTCTTTTGTGCATCCACAGTCAGCTAGCCTTGACTGAGACATTTTCTGGGTTGACCCGGGTTAAGAATGCTTGGAGCTCTCTCTAGAGATGCTCTACCCTGCCCACACACCTTGCATTATGCAGATCTCTCTTGGCTGAAAGAGACAGTCCCGGACTGAATTATATAATGTCTTGTCCACTTGCCATTGGGATTAGCTGTGATGACATGATACATAGGAGAAGCAGGACTCACTGAGTGTGACCAGTTAGCGTACCAGCTGGAGCTGAATTTCAACAGAAGGGTGTCAGACACATCTGACTGGACTCAGACTGCTTGCTAATATAACAATATCTTGTGAGATAGCCCCCTGATGTATACCCAGGTAAAAAACTCACCCAGCAGTGCTCCAAAGTCATTGGAGGATGGACACAACAGGCACTACCCCTTCTAGCTGCTGCCAAAGGGTGGCAGGACTGAGTAATTCCTTTGCTATGACGCCAGTCAATATTCACTACATTCTGGGGCTTCCCTGACATCTGTGTCCCAGGCTGGATGGAAATTCTGAACTCCCAGAAAAGCACAGTGTCCTTTGGTTTGAGATGACGTGGGAAGCTTTAATCTGTCCCACACCAACTCATAACTCTGCAGCTGTGGACAACAGCCACTGCCAGCTGAGCACCAGACATACAGCTACAGAGAATTATAGCCTCTATTTCAGAACACATTGGCCTCAGTCTCATGAGGCAAAGGAGAAGCTATGTTAGATGTAGCAGTGGTACGACTCACAGCTTCTCTGAATAACCAGCCTCTCTTTTTTCAGATCTTCAGATGTCCTCTACAGAGCACTATAGTCATACACCTGCGCAGGTCTGGCATTCCATCCAGCGGACGGAAGAAATTCCACATGCCCCAGCCAGTCTGTCATATAAGAGGCACCATATCAAACCACAAACACCCCAACACTGGACCCCCCAAACATTACCTGAAGCAACACAAGTTTCATCCCAGCATCACCACCACACATCACAACCCTGCAATGCTGCAAGGGAAACGTCATGGTATCATGACACGAGCCTGACGACATCAACACACAAACTTCATACTGTCAACACACCTGCAAATTTGTGCGCTCTGGTTCCTTTTTTTGTGTGTGTGTGGGGGGGGTACTTTAACCTGATATGTGGGACCTCTCATCAGCTACAAGGATCATCATGGCAGTACAAGGCCTTTGAAGTAAAGGGTGGGAGATCAGAAGGGGGAAGTTGGAAAGTTCCTTAGGGCTCAGGGGCTCCCTTTGGAGAAGCAATACAAAAGGAGGCTAAAAATATGCAGGTCTGACTAAGGATCCTAGAGCTTTTCCTACCTCCCTGAGGGTGGAGATGATTAGCTGTGTTGAATGGTGTGACCAGTTCCGTAGGAGGAGGTGCCCTCTCCCTCTCGTTAGTGACACCCCTACCCAGGCAGAGGAGAAGGACCAGCGGTCCCCTTCGGCAGTAGGAATAGAAAAAAATCAATTGGCGTTTGCTACCAATGGTGTTAGGTGAGAAGGTAATCGACTCTGAGACTGCTTGGGGAACAGGGATTTGTTGCATGATGGCAAGGTCTTTGAAAGGCAATTAAAATATAACTACCCCGCCGGCCTTTTCACTCCCTGGTGACTCTGTCAGCTCAGTCACTCTCACTCGGCCTCATATACTCCTTTTCCTCTGAGTAGTCCCATTCTAGACAAAGCACTCACTCTACTGTCATTCTGTAGTTTAAAGGCATGTTCTTCCCTATCAACCAAGGCTCTGGGATGTGCAGCTCTGGGATGTCACAGGGCACAGTGAAGACTGAATGGAGCCAACCTGGTTTGTCCCAGAAGAGGAATTATGGGGTTGCA
The DNA here is from genome assembly GCA_007922305.1 of Dermatemys mawii. Lineage (NCBI taxonomy): Eukaryota > Metazoa > Chordata > Testudines > Dermatemydidae > Dermatemys > Dermatemys mawii. The sequence goes on from ML677351.1 coordinate 28,227,947, forward strand.
CTCCTAGATAGGGCAAGTGGAGAGGGGAAGTGGGCTCTTCCTTATTTTCAGTCAAGCTGGTCTGAATGCTGAGTTCACATCAGAAACCAGAAGCTCCAAGATTTCCATTTTGCTTCAGCTCTTGCAATGGACCTTTTGCAAAGCTCTAGTTTTAAACAGTGGGAGTATGACCAAGTTATCCCCTCAGCTGTGGTTGCCTCTCAAAAGTTTGTCAATTTGTTGTGTGGCCTGGTGGTGATATTTATGGGGTATTTGTGTAGATGGATTAACTTCCTGAATGCTGCTTTGGTTTGCATTTCTGCTGACCAAAATCCATGGTGCAATATTTCTGTTATGTCCAATAAGGGGGTCAGACATCTTCCTCTGCATCTGGTACTGGCCAGTGCTGGAGATGGGACAGAGGTCTAAACAGGCCATTTTGATCTGGTCCAGTGTGATTAATTCCACTGCTCTTAGAATCCATTTGTTTTCAAAGAACAAGGCAGCTTCCAAATTTGCCTTGTAATGCTTGTCAAGGGGGAACATGTCCTGTAAGCAGTAAATGGGAAGTTTTGGGTTGAGGCTCTTTTAAATAATCCCACTTGGCAAGTTAATAACATAAGGATTTCCTGCAGGCTAGGTGTGGCTGCTTGTTTCTTGAAGAATAGTAGAGGGAAGATAAGCACGGAAGAACAAGAGGTCCTGATTTTGAGGTGGAACTGAGCAATGTTGTTCCCACTGACTTCAAGTGGAGTTCTCAGCACTTCTGAAAATCAGGGCCATAGGGACAGTGACAAGACTTTCCTGAAGAGCAGAGAAAGAGGAGTAGTCAGTGAGGAAATGTGTTAGAAAGGGAGGACAAATGATAGCGGGGAAGAAAAAGTGTGTGGCATGGGGACATAGACAGACACACAAATACAGAATGTACCAGCAAGAAGGGGTGAGGGAATCAAAGAGTATTTCTGAAAATGAAAGAGCAAAAGGATATAGAAGGTAATAGAGAGAGAGAGAGAGACCATATTATGGGACTTGAGAGGGGCAAATCAAAAGCAGAAAGGGGATGCAGACCGGACTGGAAGGCTGAGGAAGAGATCAAAAATAATTTAAAAAAAAAACAAAGAAGAAGAGAGAGGAGCAGAAAAAAATGAAGAAGTACAGGGAGATGTAAAAGAAAAGGGAAACAATGAAAATCACTCAATCAGGTGACCCCAGAGACTGACAGAAAAAAAAGTTGTATGTAGAATGAGCAGGTTTCTCTACTGAGAAGACAAGCAACTTGCTCTGGCCTGAGCTAGTTATCCTGCTGGATACTGGAACTCTAGGCACTCAGAGGACCTGGCCTGAGAAACTGTTAAGAAATCAGTTTGGAAGTATTGTTCTTGTCATTAAGTTCTTATGGGAGTTTTGTTACTTTTTTTCCTGGTGTAGCAGTGGAAGTATTGCTAGTGCTAATATACCAGCGGCACAAAATAGGCCAGCGCAGCTGAGGCTCTACTCATACTTGGTATGATTTCATTTTCCTTGGGGAGTGAGGAGAATGAGGGAACAGAACTAATGAGAGATATGGGAAAAGAGAAGGGGCGGAATGGGGTTAGTCTGCTTGTCCCCACTGCTGCAGTAAAGAACTCTAATGGGGACAGGTCCCAGGCTCACTGCTCCAAGAGTTAACAAAGACTCCAGAGACACATTTTATTAAGCAATTAAATCACAATTAGAGCTTTAGAGTGGGATTGTCAAGAGCATCTATGTGACTTAGGATCTCAAGTGACGATGACTTTCAAAATGTTTTATGTTCTTAAATCACTTAGGTGCTTTTGAAAATCCCTTCTTAATTCCTTTGTTAAAGTGAATAGTCCTTTAATGTGACCTGTCAAGGCATGACAGGGGGAGCGGGGCAACAAGTTAAGGCTAACACATCTAAATGAGAAGGGGAAAGATTCTGCTTCTCCCAACTTTGCTGAGAGGAAGGAGGGGCCAGGAGGTAACAGCTCTGGGGTGGAAATCCATCATCTGATGAACAGTTCCAAGAGACCAAGGACACTTGAGGAAATAACAGAACAATAATTCCCTTCCTTTTTCTCCCTTAGCCGACGTTGGGGAGGCACGTCCATCCCTAAGATGAGGCACGCCAGCAGGCTGGGTAGAAATGTTGCTTGCAAGCCAGGCAGCCAGTGGGGCAAAGCTTAATAGGAAAACAGCAGTGATTTGTCTCCACCACTATTTATGTTTCAAGTATATGACAGGCTGTCAGGGGAAGTGAGAGCTGCTAAATTTACTGCCTTTCCGATCCCTGCCACAGTCACTCACTTGATAAGTCACTTCATTTAAAAGGCCCTGTGTTGGGATGGGCTTTCCCTCCCACAACTGTTAAATACAAACAACAAGCCGGCAACCATGGCTGACTTTACACTTCAAACTAGTCCCTGGGTGACTGTATTATCAGGGTGTGAGAGAGGTTACAGAATAGGGAGGTTCTGACTGTCTTTGTTAATGGCCCTGATGCACTCCATTTCTGTTCTGGACATCTTGATTGCAGTTGTGTGTTTGAGAGAACAAACAAGTGAGTGAGATGAACCAGAAAAGGCCTTATTATAGGGACTGGACACCAAGAGAGAGAGAGCGAGTCTGTCTGTGTGTGTGAGAGAGATAATGCAAGAGAACAAGCATATTTCTAAAGAAGTGAGAGTAAATGTATGGGTGAGTACGGTTTGGAGGGGAGTGTGAAGGTTCGGGTGGATATGTGAGAAAATGCACATGAGAGCGCTAAAGTGTATGTGCTTGAGTGCGGGGCTGTGTGTATAGGTTTGTGGTGAGGAAGTGAGTGTGGATGCAGGTGCGTATGTGTGAGAGAGAACGTAAATGAACACAAGAATGGCTATACTGGGTCACACCAATGGTCCATCTAGCCCAGTACCTAGTGTGCTCACAGGAGATGGTGCCAGATGTACATGAAAAAGGAAGAGGGTGAAGGAAGGAAGTTTTCATGCTACAATAAGGACTGCAATTTAAAGTACCAATTTAATCCAATATTCCCAAGAGTCACATTGTCCCACATCCAAACAACCCGACAGGCATGCAGAGAAAGGTGCATGAGCTGCATTTTGATGTGGAATGCAGTAAAGGGGGCACAGATAAAAGCAGTCAGAGTAAGCTCAGTTTCCAGGGTGTGAAGAAAAAAGGTTCAAATATTTCTGGATAGCAAGTAAAGGGTACTGAATTAGTGCCAGCCCAGTAGCCTCTAAAATTGCTTGCTATCATTATGGCCTCAAAAGGCTCCAGTGCGCAGGACACTCATTTCTAAAAGGACCACTGAAGCACTGGCTTTAGCCTCCAAATGGATTGAACAGAAAAGAAAACCAATCAGGAAATTGTTGGTCCAGAGGAAAAAATCAACTTGTTGCTCTCTTCAGGGTAAAGTTTGTCCTAACATGTGGGGAGAAGAGCCACTTTTACCACCAATGTCAGAGCCTGATACACGAGGATCTCGTTAGTCCCGTGAATGCTGGGACACACTCCTCCTCCGCCAGCTGAATTTTCTGCAGTACTTTCACCCAGAGAACACGGACAGCCAGGCTACTGGCTGGACCTACCCCTCACAAGAACGCTGAGGCCTTGCTGTTCATCAGGAAGTGGGGCAAAGAAAAGATTGTGCTGCAGCCATTCTCACCCAGCTGCTAAAGCTGGGTTATCATTTGTTCAGCACCATGGACAGTGCCAAAGGCGCCCAGATGCCCTGGTTGATCTTATTCCATTTGTTCTCTGGGTGCCATGGCAGGCCTCATTTGTTTCACTGGGTCAAATTAGATGAGAGGAAATCCTCAAAGATGAACAAGCACTGCCCATGCTCTACCTTCATTTTTCTCACCGTGTACAGCCGTTAGCATTATAAACAGCCTGTCAGAATGGGTAAGTTTACTAGTTTTTGGAGGTTGTCGACTGAGGTTAACTATTTTTGTTGAGTTGTGTCAGATCTAAGACTCTGGCAAGTGCTGCTGCATCATTTCGCTAATACTTTGTGTCAATTTTGTATGTATGTTAAGTACTTGAGTGTCTATGTTTATGTGCAAATATGCATGTGTAGGTTGTTGAAATTTGTCATATCGATATTGTAAGTTGTATGATGGAGTATCTGCCATTCTAATTTTATCAATTTTATTAATAACAATAATTGGATATTCTAAAGGTAGAATAAAATGTAGTAGATTTTGATATGAAAGAAGTATACGTGACTAAAAAGGGTGCTTTTTTAAAGTATTTTGAAAGTTTATAATAAGCGATGATCTGGGGGAAGGGAAGGAGATGGGAGGCACAAGGTAGAAGTTTCACCTAGGGCACAAAATATCCTTGCACTGGCCCTGCCCCTCCCCCACAAGCTGGCTCTCTCTGTCTCTCTCTCTCACACACAAACACAGGATCTTCCCTACACACACTGAATCTTAGCCACAGTGGATTCCCCCTACCTTGCTCTCTCACATACACCAACATACATTAGATTCCATTTCTCCCTCCCTCTCCTCCTGAAGAATCTGCTCCAGTTGCTTCCCCAATGCTATAGGCTGGGGGACCTTGTTCTGCAACTGTACTGTGTAGTTTATATGATTAAATGTAGCATTGGTAGCTATATTAGCTGGCCTAATAGTGACAAGGGCTATCAATCCTCATGCTTCAGAGCATAATCTCATCAGCAGCTGGAGACAGAAATCTTCCCTTGCCCCTCATGGTATAGTATGGCACAATAGATGTTTTATAAGCATTTTACATCACCCTTTGATGCATCGCACATCAGCTACTGTTGTAGGCAGGATATTGGGCTAGATGGGCCACTTCTCTGTCCTGGCAGAATAGAGAATTTAGATCTATCTGTCATTATGCCATGTAGATTCCAGTTATCTTTCCCTTCCTGCAGTTTCTTCTCCTTTTCATCAGCATTACTCCTAGGAGTAACTATGATGACTTGCCAGTACTTTGCTCCTGTGCGGATATTAGTCAGACTCTGGCAAAGATTATGGCATTGGATCGAGAACTGTGGAAACTGTCCTGAGGAGAGGACAGGAGAAAGGGGGTGCATAAATCAATGATTTACAAATAGTTCACACCTGTGGTGGTGAATGCACTCCATATGCCTTCTTTTACTTCCATGTTTCATTGTTCTGCGAGCCACAGAATAGACATTCTTGCGAGCCCCTAACCTGGGATGGATTAATAAGGTCCAAAGTGGCCTCCTGGCTGGCCCTAGGATCAGTGAGTCACCACCAGCTCTCCCCCTTAGCTGTGCCCAGGGGATTGACAACATGATATCCCATCCCTGCCTCCTGTTAATCCTTTTAAGTACATGACTCATTAGATCAAGCAACCTTTAATCCCTTTGTCACCCATAAGCCCAACATTGCTTCAGCTGAGCACCTTCTTTAGATAAGGACTCCAGGAAAAACTGCAACTCATGCCCATAAGGCACTGACATAACTTTAAAGAAAGTGTGTGTTTTCACTTCCCTTCCCCTCAACCACTTATTTCTCAGTTGCTCTCAGAACTGCTGGCCTTGTAATTCTGAGTCCAGCATCCAAACAGGATGCTGAGTTTGATTAAAACAACTTCCTGACTTACAGGTGATGTCAATTCCCCAGTGGGATTTTATGCCACTAATCTCAGCAGTCTGCAATTTCCGAGTGGGGGAGCATTAATTGCATTAAAATGGCAAATTCACCCGCAGTATGTATTTTTCACTGAGTATTGGCAAACTATTCTGAGAAAATTTCAGGCAATAAAGACTTGCTCACACAGGTATCTGCAAAGAGAGAAAATGAAAGACAGGGAGGAATAAGGGGAGGGAAAGAGTGGAGAAGGAAGGAAGAAACAAAGACAGAAAAAGGGAATGAAAAAAGGAGACATGAGAATGAGTATAAGCGACAAAGGACTTTGGGAGAATAAGAAAGAGGGAAAATATAAGGGAATGAGAAGAGCAGTATGAGAGAGGAGAGAGAGCTGGTGACAGAGAATAAGAGGAGGAGGAACAGAGATGAAAAAAATGAGCAAGTGTGTGAGAGACAATAAAATGAGATACTGAGAGAAATAGGTCAAGTGAGGAGTTGGCGTTGATTGGGAAAACTACTCACAAGAGCTTGTTGTGTCCTGATCCTTTCAGATGAATCCATTTGGAGAGTGCAGGTTAGTAGCAAATAGCCTCACCAAGATCTGGTATATGAGACTGAGGTTGTTAGTGTGATTACTGAGGCACTCAGACAAACAGACAGAATTCAGAGGTTCTCAGATTATTAACCATGGAACACCGGTACTTTGCGAAGCACTAAACAGTGAGGTGCAGAGAATGGGCTGGTCATGTGGTGCTAGCTCCTCTTCCTCCAGGTACAGCTGCCACATCACATGGGCCACTTCACCTAGAGTGGTCCCTTGAAATGTGTATTAACTACTTATGTTCAACAATCTGTTTGACCATTGTATTTAGCAATGACACTGAGTTAGTTTCCCAGAAGAGCTCTATGTAAGCTTGAAAGCTTGTCTCTCTCACCAACAGAAGCTGGTCTAATAAGAGATATAGAGACACTGTGAGGGAGGTAATAACATTCAACCAAAGGCAGCCACAATACATCAGTCCTTGCGTCATGTCACTTTTCCATGGGAGGAATTGCTATTGTTGCCATGATATACAATGGAAAAGTGTAGGGAGCTGTCCATTGTATTAAAATGCACTCCACAGTATGACAAATATTGGATCAGAGAGACAGACAAAGCAGAAAATCCCAACCCTTGGATTTATTTTACTGCTACAGAAACCCTAGGAGATAATCTTCCGCCTTTCTGTGCAACCCTGTGAGGTCTTCTGAGCATTTCTCCCCCTAGACTCCTGCTGTGAACAAGCCCTGGTTCTCACGCAAGCCAGTCTGACTGTCACAAGGCTCGGGAATGACAGAAACACAGGAGAGCCTCTCTAGTTGCCTGTCATTGGGCCATTTGTGGTTCCACTGCTCTCCCTCACTAATTTGTTATGGCAGGCAAAGGCTTCCCTAATCACCCAGCCCCATCATCTTGTCACGCAGTGGAACAAGGCCAGTGAATAAGGGAGCAGGAGTGAACTGATGACCTCTGATACCGTATGAAGCTTCTGGGACAGGGAAATGTGACTAACCCCAACCTGCAGGAGGCCAAGGGTCTATTCTTAGTGAAACAGGCAGGGATAGCACAACTGCTGTCCTTTGCTTTACTAGCCAGGGCAGCATTATGCTGCACACAGGGCTTCCATAACGACTCTCACATCTGCCACACAGATGGCAAGCATCAAGGTGCCTAGATTTCTGAGAGGGGAGCACCTCTCCATTTGGATCCACGTTGTCTCCCGCCTCTTCTGTACCCCAGCCTTTCCCATCAGGAGGCACAGTAGGGAATGGAACAAGGACACTGGCTGTGGGGAGCTCCACATTACTCCAGCTCTGGCTTCTGGCAGCAGGAGACAGTAGAGAATACAGTTGACCTTTGGGTGGTAGACTGTGGAGAGTGAACAGCTACTCTGGTCCCAACCTTTTCCGGGAGGAGGTGCTCTCAGGAGAAGTATGGGGGTGCTGGCTCTAGTAGAAATCGCAGCTAAATCAATCACAGCCTCTCCCATTCCCAGACTAGCTGCTCCAGGAGAACTGGCTGCAGGGAATGGCTGCAGGGAAACCTGATCAGTGATGTGCTGCCAATATATGAACAAGAGGAAAAACAAAACAAAAAAACCTCTCTCCTAATAATTGCAATAATTCCCCTGACCCAGGGAGGATGGATGAGAGGCTAAGGAATCTGTTCATTCATTACCCCAGGTACACAAAAGAAATCTCACTCAGAGCCATACCTAAGGTTGAAGGCAGCACCAGATGGCAAATAACCCTCTTATTCGCCAAAGATAAAGATTGCACCTGAGCAATGCCCTGCTGATAATGACCGTGCTAGCTCAATGTTCAGCCCATCCAAGGCGAAGGTAGGGGAACTAATAACCTTGTCTCTTCCCTCTTCATTTTTCATTTGTTGAAGAAAATACACGAAAGTAGGCACATTCTGCTCAACCCCAAAGGCAAACCTTTGCTCTTCAGGAGTGGTTTAGGAGCCCAGGAGATGCACTCACTGTGACAGACGAGATTCAGCATCCAGAGAGGGGATGACTCTACCATAAGGAGGGAAACTGCCCCAATTCTCCCTTCTGGTTGGCTGCTGAGTTTAACAAGGAGCTGTAGGAGCCTCTGAGGATTCCCTCCAGCACTTCACATTACAGCCCCATCAGGTGATCCTGTAGGGAATGGGGCAGGAGCTCTGGCTCTGGGAATGTTCACATACATTCTATTCTCCACCTTCTCCCTCCTGTGCAGGGTGCAGTGCAGATGTGCTACCAGTTTCACTCTAGTCCAACCAGATGCACTGCAGGGAATGTTACAGAAGCCCTGGCTGTAGATTTGATCCCAGTCTCAGGCAGGAGCCTTTCTAGGCAACGGTGCTGCAGCGTTTGCTGTGGAGCTGTTTCCCAGGAGAAATGTAATCAGGGTTAGAACCAGACTAATAGCCTAACACTTGTTCTCTAAAAGCAGAAAAGGCCCAAGGCATTTTTCTTTTGCCTGTGTAAAGGCACTGATCACAAACCTGTACATTGCACAGCTCTCTGGGTCCCTTCTGCAGGGAAAAGCCATTAAAGGAAATCACACACACATACCCTACAACAAAAAGACGAAGAAAAACAACACACACAGCGAGAACAGCCACAGCTGTTTCAATTTATGAGATGAGAAAATCGTTATTTCAAAGACAGGAAGAAAGTTTTCCCCTTTGAGAGAGTTAACCAGAATTCACAATAAAACCTCTCTCCCTTCATGAGCTGTTTCGTTCGCTGCCAGATTGAGGGGCCCTAGAAGAGGTTCTGTTTCATTCCCCAAGGCTCTGCCTTGCTGAGATTAGCTCACAAAGAGAATGGGGAGAAATTTGTGTCTGAAACTGACATAGAAATGGAGTGTCTTGACTCTGCCAAATTGTTCATGTCAAAGTTCCTGTTTCCTCCTGCCCCCGTCCCTCTTTCCCCTACAAAAATCTGGAAAAGTTGAAGGCTTTTGTTTTGATATTTTCAAAATGAAACATTTTGAATTTTGAATCAAAATAACTTTATAAATCTCTTTAATTTTATTTTTAAAAACTGAAATCATTAAAAAAACCAGCCAACCAAAATATAAAAACATTCAAAATCAAAATGAAATATTGTATTTGACCGTAAACCACGTTTTTGATTAATCAAAATGTTTGAAAAAATTACTTTTTTGGTTCAACCCAAAATTATTTTCCCCATGACTGGAATTTCCTGTGAACTGAAAAAAAATCAGTTACTTATCCAGCTCTACTCATAACCCTTACTCTGACATCCCAAAGATCTGACTTACATCTGCTTTTCTCCATCGCTTTTCTTTCTCCTTTTCCCTGCGTTTCACTCTTTTCTCCCCTCTCTCTCCCTCCCCAACTATCTTCCCTTATATTTCTTTCCCTGATGTACTCACCTCTCTCTCTCACTCTTTCCCCACTCACCATCTCTTTTTTCTTTATCCCTTCTTTCTTTCTCTCTCTCCTCCTTCTCTTGCTCCACTACACTCCACCTGCTCTACTCACATTTTGGCCAAAACATGGCCAAACCCTACATGTAACCCTACTGAACTGCTGCAGAGATCAAGAACCCCATATATGAGTAGGTCCATGGGGAATGTCTATTAGAGGGGTTCCCTCACTTACAATTTAATCCTGCTTTTAATGGGGGCTCCTATGCATTGTGTTCCACCTTGGCAATCCATGTAGCAAACACATCGACCAATCTCTTCCAAGAGAGAAGAGGCCCTGTGAAATCACCCCTCATGGATGGAAAAAAACCTTTCTTCTCCCACCTCAGAACATGAGAGAATCAAGACATAGGAAAGCCAAACACAGAAGATGGATTGTGCAACTGGGGAGAAAATCAATGATGAGTGTTAGTAGCTAAGAGCAACACACACACGGAAGAGCACAGATGATAAAAAGTTCTTCTGGTATGAAACATTGAAAGGCTTCAAAAAGAGATTAGGGCGTTTTAGACCCTGATCCTGCAAGTAGCTGAAGATAGAAAGAGGTCTACACCTTTGTGGAGCCAACTGAAGTCCATGGGGCTCTGTGCTGGCACTAGGGTCCTTTTATACATAGTGACTTGAAGGATTAAAGTCTTTGGAAAGGAGAAGAGCAAGAGAAGATCTGGCAGCCTAGGTACAAAATAGTGGAAGACACAGAGGAAGTCCAGCAGGCATTCCCATTTATCCTTTATTGGTCCTCAAAAGACAGCAAATTTCACACAGAGCACAGAGAAACAATTTTTGTTTGTTTTGCACAGCATAATTAACATGAGGAATTCAGAGTTACGGGATTTTTATTGTGGCAAGTATCTTAAGCAGATCAAGTTTCCCCATAAAAGAAAAATATGGTTTGGTATTTATATGAATAAGAATACTATCTGCAGTTACACTAGCCAGCACAGAAATGATCAGAGCCTAATATGATCATCAGCTGGTGTCAGGAGGACATCTCCTTCAGGGATTAGTATTGCAGTTTTAAACTTTGCTCTGAAGCATCTGTCGTTCCCAGAAGAAGGATACTGGATTGGATGGACTATTGGTCTTGTCTGGGAAGGCACTTCGTTTATGTTCTCTGCATCCTTTTCTGGCACTTGATATCAAAGCACATGGTTTTCTAGGGGGAATATGCACATAGGGACAACTTTATATGGCACAGTTTGTATGCAGGTGTCTGGGAAGGAAATCTTAACCAGTGTAGATAACACATTTATATTCTCCGCCTTAAAAGGAAAAAATTCTCCTTAACCAGTTATTACTTAATGTCTATGTCTCTCCCTCAGACATATATGCTATGGTGTACATACTACAAAAAAAGCAACATTTAAGCAATCATGAAAAAGAAACAGAGGCTTCCTAATGGGACAGAGAACCTTTCACATCCAGATTGTCGGTACAAGTATAGCTCCAGGTAGTGATGACTGTAACTTGTTACCATCTGGTGGTTGGTTGGTGGCCCCTATGTAAGTCATAGCCCAGGTCCCAGAAAGCAAGTTACCCATCCCCAAATCCTACACATTCATGTGTGCTAATTGCTTTCCTTGTCAGCAATTTCAGTGGAGGGCCAAGGAGTGAATGGGCCATGGAGACTTGACTTCATTTTCATCCTAGAGGAGATTCCATCAAGACAGGACTAAGGCACTTTGGTGAGGAAGTGTAGAGGAAGATTTGACTCTACATTTCAAAAGCTGTACCTGTTCTAGAGATAGAAAGAGGCCTTCAGTTTTCAGGGTTTATCAGTTTAGCATCTTTCACTAGCTCAATAATCATACAAAAAACTAAGCAGAATTAGAGTCTTCTGTGGCAAGCACCCTGCTGACACAGCAGATCATCAGAGCAAAGTTTTAGCCATCGATTACCAGAGCTCCAAGTGAAATTGCCCATGCCCTTTGTAAAGTCAGACTGTTTCTAGTTCACATTCTATATTCCCAGCTCCACTGCTCAAGGAAGACTCATTTTCATGACGACATGTACACACATAAATCTCTCCAGTAACAACCCAAACAAAACTGGACTGAAAAGAGGTGCTTCATAGCCTACTAAAGATGGTCCTTGGACTGGATGGTCTGGGTGTCATGGACTGCAGAATGGATGGCCTGTTCGCATACAGGATATTAGGCATGTTTTTGATTTATCACTTGACTTTTGTTCCTTTGATTCCTCTCCCTTTGACATACTGACAGAGATGTAGCATGACTCCTTGGTTCCAGACACAGTCTTGTGCTGACCTTGTTGCCCATCCCTTGTTATCATCAACTCTTCCTCTGTCTCTCTTTTCCCTTCCCTTGAACATGATTGAGAACACCTCTGCAGGAAACTGTTTTACTCATCTGCAATCCCAAGTTATTACTCTGGCAAGGCTGACAAGGCTCCTCTACCCCTCCATCACCTAGAGAATGCCTTTTAATTAAGTTCTACCCCCTTTTAATTTCTCCTTCTTCTTTGCTCTCTCCATCCTCCTCTCCTCTCCCCTCCCCCTCCTCTACCTTTCCCTTCCTGTTTTCTGAAAATGTTCCAGCAATAAAGCACAAGGAGGTGCACTGACAAAGCTTAGGCAAACATAACATTAGCAAGAGAATCAGTAGCATATTGCCCATTAAACACTGAAAATCAACAGTCTCTGGCTTGATCTGCCAATACTGTGAGAAATGCCCATTTTAGCACAAGGTGCCTCTTAGTTTCAAATGGCTTAATTTATGATTTGTGAGCTGATGGCCAGGAGAACAAAACCTTACACCAGTCACAGCTGTGTCGACAACACCATAGCTAGGAGCAGAGCCATGTAAAGTTTCCCAGCGAGTGCTACTCTCCCCTAGCTGTGTTGCAGAAACAAATGGGGATGTAAAAACAGTGAAATGTGTTCACAGAAGATTAATTTTTTTATCTGGAATTTATGAGGGCGTCAGCCTAACTCGCAAATTCCTGGATATATTTTATACACTGACAAAACATTTCAGACTGAAGAGCTTGGGTTTGGCTCCCCTCCCTCTTTTACAAAGCTGGATATGCACCAGAATGATATGCTTATGGTTTAGTGACATGTCCCAGCAAAGTTGCATTAAAACACCAACTGATTTTCAAAAATTCCTTTCCTTGTATTTTTCCCCTCTAGTTTAAATTTGGATGAATTTGGTGGTCATGAAAGACGGGATTGATAGCACACTGGGTATAGTGTGGACAGGGATGGTTCAACTCGATTCATAGAACTATGTCACTGCCCCTCTCCACTCCTGACCAACAGCTCCCTTGCTATTTCAGTCCTGCCTCACACTCCACAGAGCTGCCAATGCCCCTCAGTCCTGACCTGCAGCTCCCCACTGCTATTCCAGTTCCAGGAACCTCACACACCCTGCCAATGTACCTCAGTGCTGACTTGGAGCACCACTGCACACACATATATCTCCTTTCTGCACTAGTAGTTGGGGTCTGTGACAGGGTCGGGACTCACCACTGCACTCACATCCTTCTGGTGGTGATGGGGTTAAACAGTCTCTCTCTCCACTCCAGCCGCAGTGGCCAGCCACACTGCAAAGTCTAACCCCTTGTGTCAGGGGTCTGGTGTAGGCCGCTATTGCCGCATCCCATGGCTGGGTGTACATGCAAGGGGGGAAACCCAGACCCGCCCACTATTCTGGGTCCCGACCCAGGGACCCTTTGGTGGCAGCCTGTCATCCGTCTCTCCCCTTTTCCATTTCTCTCCCTGGGCTGCGTCCCCTTCAGCCACTTTGCACCGGCTTGGCGGGCAAACTACGGCCCATGGGCCATATGCGACCCGCTGACCATTTTTATCTGGTCCATGAGCTCAGACTGGGGGAGCGATGCCAGTAGCCCCATGCTCCCAGGCTGGGCCAAGGGCCGGGCTGAGTGCTGAGGGGTCCCATGCTCCTGGGCTGAGCGCTGCGAGCCGCAGGGCCCTGAGCTCCTGGTTAGGGGTGCCAGGCCAAGAGCAGTGAGCTGCAGGACCCCGGTGCCTGGCTGAGCACGGTAAGCAAGGGGGGGCCTTAGGTGGTGGGGTCCTGGGGGGTGGTGGTTAGGATAGGGGGGGTTTAGGAGGGGGCGATCAGGGGACAAGGAATGGAGGGCTTGGATGGATCGGGGGTTCTGAGGGGGGCAGTCAGGGTCAGGAAGTGGGTGGGTGTAAGATAGGGGGCAGGGCCAGGCTGTTTGGGGAGGCACAACCTTCCCTACCCAGCCCTCCGCACAATTCTGAACCCCAATGTGGCCCTTGGGCCAAAAAGTTTGCCCACCCCTGGGGTAGGTCCTCCCCTCAGAGCCCACAGACTGGCAGGTACTGGGCTGGAGTTCCCTTCAGCTCCTACCCGCCTGCCCAGCGCTGCGCTGTACTGCACTGTCCCTGGTGCTAGTCTCCTTGCGCAGGAGACAGATCACCCTCTGAAGGCCTGAGAGAGACTGACTGCTTCTTTCCTGGGCAGCCTTTATATAGGGCCCAACCTGGCTCTGATTGGCACTCTCTTGCTCGCCTCTGACTGGCCCCCCGCAGGCCCTCTCTGATTGGCTGCGCAGCCGCCCTGGCCTGCTAAAGCCCCATCTAGCATAGGAGTGGGACAGCCACCCAACTACACACCCTCTTCCTACAGAATGCAACAGGGTCACTTCTGAGTAGAGCAGTCTACCAATTCGAATGGTGTCGCATAGTGATTCTGTCATGTAGTGAAACACCCCCACAATACAATCCACAGAAAACTCTAATTAATGTGCACGAGACTAGGACTTAGACTGGGAACCCAGTTCTGCTCTAAATTGAAGATACTGGACTTTTGCAACTGATTTTCAAAAGGAACAGAATTGGGTCATAAATGTTAGGACTTGTCTACCTGGGCACCATCAGAAAAGTTAAATTGAATTAACTAAAGGTACGAATGTAAAGTGTATTAGTTCAACTGTATTAAACCTTCATGAACACACACATTCAAAATTAAAGTGGCCTTGATTTGGTTTACCTTAATTAACTTCCAATTCACACCTCTAGTTCATGCAGATTAAGTTTCCTGAATGTCCCCATGTAGACAAACCCTTAATATTCTGAACTGTAATAGTTTGAAGCATAGGAGAAAAGATTGTCCTCTGATAAAATGTGGGTATAGAGAACACACTTATACCCAGCAATAACCAGTAAGACCCCAATCCTGCAAACGCTTACACACACACACTTCATTTTAACTATCAAATCACAGGAGAGAATCTGCCCATATTTGTTTTGTTTTTCTCCTTGTTGCCAACAGGTGTATTTAAAACAAGGAGCTCGCAAAATAGAAACATTTTTGTAATAAACACTTCACTTTGGGCTGTATGCAAAAGTTAATTAGCAAATGCAAAAGTTAATTAGCAAGGACTGCCCTTTTCCAACCACAAGTTGGGGGGAGGTTGGGCGGGGCAGAGGAGAGGAATGACATAGTTGATACAGTTAAGCAGCAAAAGCTGTTCATTACAGCAATTCTAGAATATGGAGCTCTTCACATCTCCCCCTGCAGGAGGCCTATTCTCAGCTCCAGTGCTACATTAGAACTGCTCTTTAAACAGCTAAAGGAAAAGTCAGCTTTTTTGCTGAAATGTAGTGCAAATACCAAAGATCTTTAAGTGTGTGTGAAGCAAGGAAAGCCGTGTTTCCAAGGAGCTCCTAATCACTCTGCCTAGTAACTAAAAATTAGTCCAAAAAAGCAGGATTAGGCCTCAGTTTGGTCCCAGCCCAGCACGCTACAAAGGAATCTTCCTCTTATCATTGCTCATTCATCATCGACATACTGGTTGTGTCACTACTTCCATTGGGGTTTGCACAGTGAAAAAAAGTCCTTATGATTTAAGAACTGTCAGTCCTCTCCTTGCCTCTTGCAGGAACATATTCCTCTGTTTGTTAATTCCACTGAAGACCAGAAGTATGGCCAGACAAAATGGTGCCAATTTTTCCTGACAGAGGTACATCTTTACTTTGAGTGCAAATGATTATTATAAAATGCAACACCCATCCTCTCTCCCCAAACATCACCACCACCATCAAATCACCAGACAATGGAGTTCACAGAGTCTCAAGGACCTTGTTTACTTTAATTCAGGGGATTCCACTTTCTCCATTACATTCCATACCAATTGATGGGCAAATATGATTATTGTTATTTAGTTTTTGGATTACAACCACAAACGAGAGGCCCCAGCTCAGTCAGAGACCAACTGGACTAGTGCACACACATACACACAATCAAAAAGTGATTCCTTGCCCCAGAAAGCTTACGGTCCAAGTAATTGTTTATTTCTATCAACTCTTATCCCCATACGCCTGAAGACACAGCTCCTAACACCACACCGGGGGCTTGGGAGATGGAGCATCTCCTGAGTACACAAGACAGTAGCATTTCTAACAGGACAGTAGCATTTCTAGCAGCATAGCTCCTCCTAACACCATGCTGTGGTGGTGGGATATGGAGCAGCTGCAGAGTGTGAAGAACAAGGTCACTGTCAAAAGCGTAGTAGACCGTAATGCTTTGCTGCGGTTTGGAGTAGTGGAACATGTACAGGGTCAGAACGCTATCAGCACCTCCACAGTATGCCTTCAGCCTCTGATCTTTCAGGCCATGGCTCCCAACAGACCCTATCTGAGGCATTAACTACATTAGCAAGTTGCACTGGTTGAACGGAAAGTGTGATTTTAAACCAAGTTAGGATATGCCCTGCAGTTTGGACTAAAGGGGTGTGAACAGCAATGTGCTGTAACTCCCCCATGTGGACACTGCAGATTTGAACTGAAAACCCCTGAGTTCACAAGACTATATTAGTGCAAACTCAGGACCTTTCAGTCTGCGCCTGCAGCATCCATACAGGGGAGGCACTGTGCAACATCTGAGGTCCACTGTTATTCATCTGAACTTGTGGTGGGGGAGGGGAGAATGTAAACATGCCCCTAATTAACCTGGAGCAACAATCCATATGGACATTCTTATTTTGGTTTAAGAGTGGCTTATTACAGTTTAGCGTGAATCGTTTCCCGACTTCAGCTAAGCCCAAATAAGAGTGTCCAAACACAGCCAACCTTTTGTTCTAATTTACTTAAATTGGTTTTAAACATTTAGTTAGATTGGTGCTACTTTTTCAGGTAGCCAAGCTCTGAATTCCCTATGTAGGATCTGGTAACACGCCAAAATCTATTTTATGAGAAACTACAGATATAAGCTGTAGGCCACGGAGAGAAGGATTAATTTGGCAGTAATGAAACTGACATGCCGGGAAAATGTAAAATCAATCTTGCATTTAAAAGCAGAACAACAGTGGCTACACTTCCATATTTCTCTCTCTCTTTCTCGCACTCTCTTCCTTTTCTTCCCAGTGAGCTTGTTACCACAGAGCACATATTATGAACATTACCCACAAATCTCTGCTCTGTTTAAATTAAAAAAAGAAACAGTGTTTTTAATCAATCTATTTGCACTGCTCTGTCACAACTCACAAAAGCACTTTGATTTCTTTTCATTGCTCTCAAGAGAACTGAATGCAGATGACTAAAAAGAAATTAAAGGAAGAATAGAGAGGCATAAAGAGTTAACAAGCCCCTTCTAAACTGAGACAATGGTAAAAAATAAAATAAAATAAAATAAAAAAGAATCAGAATTGATCCAAGTCTCAGTAATCTGTCACATTCTGATCTTGTGATTCCTACCCCATCACAGCTGACTGCCAGGATAATTGTGTAGCTATGCTGACCATTTTGTTCTTTAAAGAACAGGCTGGGTCCTTGTACTCCATTCCTCGGGCCACAAAGCACTCTTGACACCTTCACACTTGCACCCTAGGACATGAATGTCAATATCCTGACTGCACCTCTGTGTGATCAGTGGAAATTCCAAACTCATCCCATCCTCCTTAGGAATCTGATCTGGGGTTTTAGTTCAACTCTTGCTTAAAAAGTGGGGCTATTCAGTGATTTGCTTCATGTGGAATTGCAGCCAAAGAACTCCATAGCTCAGATGTAGCGAGAGGTGATTTTTACTTATTTAATTTGTATATATATTCCTGATTCTGCTGTCATGGGAGTTTTGCCATTGACTTCAGTGGGTGCAGAAGCAGGCCATAACTTAGGAAAAGGCTAGGTACAAATATTATTTAACACTTCTGCTTCAGTTTTCCATCTGTTAATCTGTAAGCACTTTACACAGAAGCATGTGTATCATTATTTCCATTGCATGGAGAGGGGAAGTGACTTGACCAAGGTCACCTAGCAAGGCTAGAATAGAACACTGGTCTTTTTACTGTGAGGCCCCTGACTGAACTATAGGACCACCCACTGTTACACAGGTCAGAAATGCATAACCCATCCCACACTACTGTACCCAGCTGTACAGCAACGGCAAATATTAGAGTGGGAAACCCACTCTGATATTTGAATTACTCCACGTATATACTCTACAAACCAGTCCTACAACAGGCACCCCCAGATCTGTGTGCTCTGTTACATATCCTCGATTCTTGCTCTTAGAGTTTTGAGTAACTTTCATGCTCTCCCAAACTGGCGAGACGTCTTTCCCCTGCAGCCATGGCACTGAGCTGCCACTAGGGTCCATAATGAAGGCACCTGCTAAACTGTAAACTCTTTAAGCTCTATTAAAGACTTAATAGTAAAAGGGGAAAAAAGACAGGCACTATTTGCAACTTATTACACTTGAGTCTGGTTCAAAAGGGAAACGTCCACACAGTTCAGGGGAGTCTACATCTGGGCTTTTGCTTCATAACCTTCTTTAACTAAAATCCTGCAGTTGTCTCTATCAACTTTAAAAATGAGGGTCCCTACCTACCCGCTTCTTACAGTTCCTATCACCACAGTAACTCACTCTGTTACTCAAAGGGGCCCAAGGGAATTAGACAGCCTCCACTCCCAATGAAAGTCACAGATTTGGATGCCTAACTCCCTTAGGCTGCTTTAAGAATCCCAGCCTAGGATCTATTCTCAGCAATGTTGGGAACAGAAATAGAAAACTATGAGTCTGTTCAGAATAGCAGATGCCTTTAGGGTTGGGTGACCAGACACCAAGTGTGAAAAATCGGGACAGGGAGTGTGTCATAAGTGTGAAGTAGCCTAAAATTAGTGTTTACCTGTAAGGGGTTAAGCTAAAGGTAACCTGAGAGGTGGACAACTGACCAATAAAAAATTCCTCAGGAGACAAAGGATTTTAAGTTTCAGTTTCTCTCTGGGTCTCTCTCTGTTCACCTCGGCTATGGGATGAACACAGCTATGTCTTTCACTGTAACTATAAGATTCTATCAAGTACTGTAGTCAGTAAGTTTACCTTCTTTTTATCACTTGAAGGGTTCTCAGTGGTGAGTGTTGGCTGGGTGCTTCTTGATCTTGTAAGCTTCAGCAGAGATATCAACTGTGGGAGAAAATTGCCTCGGGGGAGAGGTTTGGTTTCTAAATCCTTTTGTTGATTATGGTAGATGCTGTTCTATTGATGGTTATAAGGGATTTATTCCTTTCTTTTTTTCTTTTATTAAAATCTTTCTTTTAAAAAGCTGACTGCTTGTTTTCCATTGTGTAAGATCCTGGTTTTGAATCGGGCACGTCTCGCAGGATCAGGCGAGGTTTGGGTTTTTTATTCTCTCAAGCTTCCCAGGGAAGAAAGAAGTTTGGGGGGTTAGTGGAAAGGGAAAGAAGGGTCCCAAACTACCCTAGACCTAGTTTGGTGGTGGCAGTGTACCAGGTCCAAATACAGAAAAATTTCTGTTCTGGGGAAAAACATTTTAACCCAAGCTGGTAAAATAAGCTTGGGGGGGTTATTTCTTTTTTTCATGCAGGTCCCCACATCTGTACCCTACAGTTCAGAGTGGGGAGACAATCCTGACAGAGTGGAAGGAAATAGGAACCTATATAAGCAAAAGACCCCCAAATCAGGACTGGCCCTATAAATTCAGGACATCTGGTCACCCTACTTTAGGGACACGTCTTCACTGCAACTAAAAGCCCAAGACTGGCCTGCATCAGCTGACGTGGGCTCATGAGGCTCAGGCTGTGGGGCTACAAAACTGCAATGCAGATATCTGAGCTTGGGGTGGAACCTGGGTTCTGGGACCCTTCTCCCTTGCAGGTTCCTAGAGCCCCCAGGCCTCAGCCCAAGCCCAGATGTCTACTCTGCAGTTTTAAAGCCCTGCAGCCTGAGTCCTGTGAGCCTGAGTCAGCTGATACAGGCCAGCCTTGGGTGTTTGACTGGAGTGTAGACATACACTAAGTGTTACGAGGTGCTCTTTGAACAGAAGGATGAGGAGGTACCAGGCTGGATGCACTGCAAGGCAAGGATGGGGAGATGACCACACATTCTCATTTGATACCTCCCACTTTGGTAAGAGCAGCACGGCAAATGGACAGAGGGGTAGGAGCAACAGAAACATGACACAGCATTTCTTCACCTTTTCTGGTCTAACTGCCCCATCTGGGCCTCCAAGCACACAATGTCAGGTGGCTGTGAAGAAGAGAAGGACACACTTGAGAAAGTTCAGAGCCTGGATTCTGTTTGGACAAACATCTGAGACACTGTGTAAGGGACACTGGGTTCTTCTGTTCTACAACCAGCTGATCCATCCCTATCATTGATGCATAAAACTCTGGGATTTTCAAGTTAAACACATTAAAATATCATTGCAGCAGATTTTTTTTTTTATGAAGAGCCCTAAACTGCAGAAGTCCCTACTGGCAATCAGGCTGAGGATGAGCCTTGCACACTGCAAAAGTCATCTTTTCATATAGCCTTCCCCCACCAACTGGAGCTGAAGCAAGCCCTGCCTGTGTTCACCTGGGAGACAACAACCAACAGTTAACACAGGGGAATGGGGACGCTGAGATCCTACCTTCATCATGAATGCTTATCACATGATAATGTAAACGAGTCAGATACTATGATGCTGGAATTTTAGAAATGCAGGACAGATCTCCAGTGGATTAAGGCAAGTTATAGATCTAATTCCAGATGAGTTTGCTAACACCTTTGGAGATGCTCAGGCAAGTTACAGATCTAATTCCAGATGAGTTTGCTAACACCTTTGGAAATGCTCAGATGAATTACTTACATAAGGAAGTTCATGGCTTTATAGTAAGAACCTTATTCACACCAAGAAGCTATTCTTTTAAGAGATCTGTTCTCCAAATGGACGATAGTTTCAGTGGGGCCAGTTATTATATGAAATATGTTGCAATGCATTCTGCTAGATGGTATGCAAGGTTTATGATTTAAGCTGGTTGACTATGTAATTATTTGTGCTCAGAGGGGAGAATTCACAAGTGGTGACTCTGCTCCACCTGGGCAACTTTACACCTATGATTATCTGCGTAAAGATTACTTCTGTCCTGATTTCCTGACACTGGATATTCTCAGCATGATGCATCTCACTGACTAAAGATTGGTATATTTACGAAAGACTGGTGCATTACCATTAAAGTCTATTTTTGGAAGGTATTATATTTATGAACAGCATGACTCCATCTTTCGAAACCCACCTAGCCCAAGGATTTCATCAGCACAGCATACCAGTACCCTCTGCATCAGGAATTCCATTCCAATTCCTTTTTAAAACCTGGCCATAGCTAGGAGAGTGACTCTGTAAAAAATGACTTTGTGGGGGGGCCCATGTATATTCTCCTGGTGATTCCACAGCAGATTTATTCATTTTTCAAGTCAAAAGATGCTTTTTCCCAAATGCCAACAACCCACATTTCCCCTTATGATCTGACAATTCAGTTGGTTCTTTGTGCCTCATGCATCATCCCCAGCAATGAGGATTTTGCCATTGGAATTTAGCTGACAATTCTACTGATAATGCACAAGGAAGACCAGAATCTACCTCACTCTCCCATAGCTCTAGTGACACCGCAGGGCTAACGAAGATACAGACACGTGTTTGTATGAGTAAAAGAAGACAAGGATTCAAAGACACAAAGAGGTGTGTGTCACCGTGTGTGAGTGCACACACAAGAGGGAGAGAGAGAAAATGTTTGCATGAAACATGGTTGATTTAAGCTTAAACAGAGACCAGATGAATCAGTACAGTATTTTGGAATCTCCTGAAAAAATGGAACTTTTCAGGATTCCTGTAATCAGAGACAGACTCTTCCCGATGACTTCTTTAATCTTGCTTTCTGAAATACCTCAATTCATCACTGACTCACTTCTGAGCACCCTCAACCCACCCCGCCTGAGCCCAACAGCCTTAATCTACCCCTGGGTGCAAGTGACATGAGACAGCAGATGAAGGCAGTTGGGAGCTTGCCCTCTGCTCCAGAAGCAGTAGCCGGTCTGAAATGCTCCTTCCTGGGTAATGGAAACTTCAGGAAAAAGAAAAAAAGACTTCAATAGCAGGAAAGCTCCAGCTTCTTCTTTTATAGATATATAGTGAGGCAGGTCAAAATCTGCTTTAATCTGAAGTACCAAAGGCATCAGTGTTTGAACAAGAGGAAAATAATGCTCTTCAGCATACAGACACATTAAATCTTTTGAATTCCATACAGCATTCTTCTCTCCTCCTGGCCTTCATTTCACAACACAGAGCTAGCATTTTATATAAATAAAAACACCTGCTCACTTTTCCATCCAGGAGCCACGCTTGCACCAATTTTGCTGCCAAACAATTTTGCTGGGGTGCTGGGGGGAGTGTTCCCCTTCTGGGGTTCCTGCTCTCTGACCTAGGTTATAAATTGATCCTGAGACTGTCACTGCATCTGACACACAGAAAGGGGAAGAGTTTTCCAATGCAAAATCTCAGAAAGGAGGGGGGACGCATAGAAAGGTCTCCCTTAAGATTTCCCCGACTTCAAGATGACGTCTCTGCCTGTACTGCCGCCTGATGAAGCAACCGCACTGTGCACACAAGACTGAGTTCCTTGCACTGCCAGGGGCCAGAGTCATCTGAAGTGTAAATTGGTGCAATAAAAAGGTGAATGTGAGTTGTTGACTTCACTGGAGTGATACCAGGGATGAATTTGGCCCTCTCTCACAAGGACATCCGTCATGCTCTCCCTACTAGCGGTGTGGGACAGGCTTGCACTGCCTGTGCTTTTCATCTTCTCTGAATTGACATGGGACCTCCAGCTTCTATTGCTATCAACTGGGGCACTTTCAACAGCATTAAAATAATGGCACTACGCAACATTTGAGAGAAAAAAGACAACCCACCTAAACAGGAAGGAGCCACATTCTGCACTCAGTTACCCCAGTGTCAATCCAGAATGGTCAGTGGAGCCTTTCCAGATTCATGCTGAAGTAATAGGTCAGAATTTGGCATTTGGGGGTCACTCATTGCCTTGCTGCTCAGCCCGAAACTCTTCCAAGGACTTATGCTGCAGCTCTGTGGGCTTCCCCTTATATGTACCCAGGTAGGTCCGCAGTACACAAGATCACCACCACTTTCTCTTTCCCAGTGGACAGCAATCTCTGTGGTTATATTTGCATTTCCTTTGGGGTTTGTTTGTTAAAGCATTTTGGAGCCCATGAAAGCAAAGGACAGAAAATACAGGACGGAATGGACTGGACAGCTTGAACCCAGCTCTGCTAATGCTTCTCACCTCCGACCTGCAGCACTCCGTGCTATCTCAGTGCCGGCCCTGGAGGGTATGTCTCCACAGTCCCCAGCACCGAGTCTCAGAGCCCAGGCTGACAGACCGGGGCTCACACTATGGCACTAAAAAAAACTGGATAGATGTTACGGCTCAGGCTCTAAAGCCCACAACCTCTCACTAGGATTAAGAGCCCAAGCCCTAAAATCTATGCAGCTATTTTTAGCACCGTAGCATGAGCACAAGCCTGTAGACCAAGACTCTGGGTCTAGTAGCTGAGGACTGCTGCTTGCTTTGTAGCTGCACCTGTACTGTTCTGCCAATGCACCTGACTCCTCACACACAGCACTCCCGGCTACTCCAGTCCTTGGCTCCCCACACAGCTCTGCCGGTGCCCCTGAATCCTGCCCGACAGCACCCTTGTGATTCCAGCCCTAACCTCTCTCTAGCGGAGCTAAGCACTGGTATAGATGTGGGTGCTGGTCTTGAGGTGGAGAGCACCGAGAGGAAGCCTGCTCCAATAGTGCAGTGCTGAAGCAGGAAGGGAATGATTTTTTTCCCCCTTAAAAGAACAACTTCAAAGCTTATTCTTCAGTGTTGATATGAGCTGGGGTATAACACCAAGGATTTGCTTGTGCCCTTTAGCCACAGCTCAGGGGAATGGGCAAGGTGCAGCGGCACCACTGCAAGAGAAGCTGGGGGAAGGTCTATCTTGTGCAGACGCATCGCTTCTAAGATGATATACACTGCGCCCCGGAACGTCCAGCCTGCCCCACAAGCTGACGGACGGGGCATCCCCATGTTCTCTGGGCTGCTGTTCACTCCCAGGAGCACACAGAGGGAAGAAACATTAGAGCCCCTTGAATTTAGGGACTGGAATTGTGACTGGTACATGCTTGAGGGAAAGGTTCCTTTCACCGCACTCTGCGCCTACATAAGGGCTGGAAACAATCTGGCCTCAGTGCAGTATTATAGAAGTCCTCTCTCTCACCCCTCCAGGTGCAGAGGGATTTCTTTTCCAGTCTGAATCTCTAGTTAACAGCCTGAGGCATCTATTGCTACTGCATCTCCCCTCATCCCTGCTTGCTGGCATACCTCGGCCAGCATATCATCATTCACAGGCAATGATTAGAGGAACAGAGACACCAGAAAGGGTTGCCTGAGAGGAGTGTGAGAGATGGCCAGACAGAAGAGTGGGAGGGAGAGAATGAGTGCAAAGAAAGAACGAAGATAGGAGAGCAAGGGCAGAGAGAGAGACAGAGCCATACTAAGGCAAGATGCAGTAACTAGGCAGAGAGATGCAATAACAGAATAGCTCACAGCCATAGGATGCTGGAAGGGGGCGCTCGCCCCCTGCATGAAAGCTGATCAGCTCTTGGCAGACGGAGCTCACTGCTAGCTGCCTGCTCCCAATATTCCCTTCTCTGCCAGATGCCACATTAAAACCCTGCCCTCCGTTGCATCAGGCCTCGGGCGCATCGATATTTCCTGCCTTGGCTGTCACCCACGCTGCTCCAAAAGCCTTTCCCAGTGCCCCTTCCTCCAGTGGATGCTACTGGGGAGTTCGGGGCTGGAAAGGGAGCACTTTTAAACTTGTAAATACCACAATTTCTGGCACTCCAGGTGGTGGAAGAACACGCAGCTCGGAAGGAGTGGGAGGCCTGTTTTGTTTTGTTATTTAATTGGATGCTACCAGGCAATAACAGGCTGCTGCACAGCTGTGGTAAGTCTAAGACCATCTCCCGGTAATAGCTATTTCCCATCACTTTGGAAGATGACAACTGTATCTCAGCTCAGAGGAGTTTTTTTCTGACAAGATGCAAGAGTCTGCCGAGGGTCTGCTATCTTGGCACACAGGAATTACCATGCTGGGCCCATCAAGTCCTATATCCTGCCTCCAGCAGGGCCTAGTGGCTGATGCTTCAGCAGAAGGTGAAAATTCCCCATAATGCACTTGAGTTGATTGAGAAGTGCAGTTGAATGGGGATTATGGGGGAGGGAGTGAATCTTTCCTGACCACATTGCTACCCAAAACCAAATAGCTGATGTCCTGATAACTCAGATGGCACAGGGACAAGATTAGCACAAATATTTTGAGAGATTAGCCATCAAGTGTTTTCCATTTTAAAAGCACTTTTCAAACATTAATCAGTTAATCCTCATAACACTCCTGTGAGGTAGGTCAGTATTATCCCCATTTTCCAGATGGAGAAACTGAGGCATGTGACTTGCCCCAAAGTCAGTGCCCCAGTCAGTGTCAGGGTTAA
>ML677351.1:28253359-28379365 GCA_007922305.1 Dermatemys mawii
CATGTGACTTGCCCCAAAGTCAGTGCCCCAGTCAGTGTCAGGGTTAAATGTTCCTGGCTCAGAACACTTTTAATCTAAAAGAACAGTCCTGTCACAGATGTGATTCCAAAGAGGCCGAGGAGTGGGCCATGAAAGAAGAGGAACCAGAAAGTGAACTGATAACATTCAGAACGGTCACCTCTTTAAAGCTGCCTTTAGCCAAGGTTCACTGGTGCAGCTGGGCATAGCGGCTGAAAGTCGATTCACTAGATACTTAACCCGCCCACCCTGGGGCTGATAGACTGACTGCCAAAACCAAAACCATGTGGGGCTCTGGCTGAAATATCTAGGACACAGCATGGGGCTGACAGGGAGGTGGAAGAAGGAATGATGTGGAGGCAATGGGGTGTGAGCATTGTGTTTGACCTGCAATATAGCTAACAACAAAATCAGTCTACCAGCTGTAGCTATCTATTCCTCCATCCCCGCTATCTGTCCATCTTTTCACTGTAGCAACCTATTATTTCTTTGTCCATCCACTGTACCTTTCTATCTTCCTTGCTTTATCTATTCCTTTGTCCCTCTACTGTATCTCTCTCTCCATCTTTCTATAGCTTTTTTCTCCTCCATCATCTTACTGCATTTATTTGCGTTTCCATTTTATCTATTGCTTCACTCTTCTATTGTATCTTTCTGTCCATCTTTCAATTGTGTCCACTATCTCCCTTTCCCTTTATGATATCGATCATTTCCGCCAACTTGTATTGATCTCTCCCTCCGTCCCTCTATTGTACTATTTAGCTACCTGCAGGATCTATTTATCAATCTACCATAAAGTTAGTGTCTGCAGTTCATTGGCCTGCCTCCTTCTCCCCATTTGTATGTGAAATAATGAGAAGGTTGCATTATTATGGCGGGAGGGATGTGTTAGTGAACAAGCAGCCCTGAGTTCTCAGCCAGGGAAGTTCTCATCTTCTCCCCACATCAGCTGTGGCCTCCTTTATCTGAGGATGCAGCTGCTTTTAGTGTATATTATTTAAAAAGCTTAAGAAACCACCCGGCCTGCAAAAGGTGAGGCAGAGAAACCATTAAGAACAGAAAGGCTCTCTGCTAATGATTACCTGAGACTTGCCCAGGGCTGCCAGTTAGGAAGCAGGTTTATGATTGCATCTCAAGGCTCACAGTGTTGTACATGGGGATTTTTCAAATATTTTCCTGCTTTTGGACATTCAGAGGAAAATAATTAAGTCAGTGGTTAAACTAGGACCGGGGTTCTCAAACTTCATTGCACCTCGACCCTCTTCTGACAACAAAAATTACTACACGATGCCACAAGGGGGGACTGAAGCCTAAGCTTGCATGTGCTCTGTCACCCTGGGTGGGGGGCGGGCAAAGTCCAAGGGCTTCAGCCTCACTGCCCGGGGCTGAAAGCAAAGCTTGGGCTTTGGCCTTGGGTGGTGTGGATTGTGCTTTGGCCCCAAGCCCCAGCAAGTCTAACATCGGCTCTCGGAACCTCATTAAAACAGGTTGCAACCCAATTTGGGTCCCCATCCACAGTTTGAGAACCACTGAACTAGGATATTAAAAAAAAAAAAAGTGTTCAGTGCCAGTATTAAATCCCCCAGCAGCTGCTGCCTCCCATCTAACCCTGCAG
Source organism: Dermatemys mawii (assembly GCA_007922305.1). Taxonomy (NCBI): domain Eukaryota; kingdom Metazoa; phylum Chordata; order Testudines; family Dermatemydidae; genus Dermatemys; species Dermatemys mawii. The sequence goes on from ML677351.1 coordinate 28,254,993, forward strand.
TCCTATTACTTCAGCTGATTGTTTAGTGCCAGTACAGTTTGCTATATTCCTGTAGCCTTGTCCTATCCCCTGCATTTCTACCTTACTACCTTCTACATCCTGCACACAGGCCTTGTCTCTGTTCCTGGATCCTTTCCCAACAGCACATTCCTGTTCACGCTATTTCTAACATTCTTCCTGTCTATCAACGTGGTGCCTAGCAATGTAGTAAATGAGCATCCACTTCAATCCTCACTCAGACCTTCAGGGCCATGGCAGCCTCATTTAACCCTTGATGCTTTTTAAGGGGCATCTTCCGAGAGGAACAGCAGATGACGTCCTAAAACCCAGTGGCAGCTCAGCAGTTAACTTTAAGTTAACCAGACAAAATCTTAGATATTAGGCTCCTTTTTTTTTTGGTTGATTCCCACCCATTAAAATTTGCTGAAAGATCATGACAAGCTTTATTTATCTTATTAAGTACACTACATTAACCTTGCAAGTGTGCTAATGGGCTAAAAGTGCTGTCTCAACAACATATTACAATAGGAAATTAACCATGTTCATCAGAGAGAGATTTTAATTATTGTCCTTTTGTAAAAGCACCACGTAATGCAACAATGCCCCTTTCCTCACAGGGCAGCAGATGAAGAGGAGGACATGTGCCTTCTTCCTCATGGCTGTTCCTAGAGAGGCAGAGCAGGTAGTCCCTCTCTGAGAAGTGGGGCTTCTCCCTTCATCAGATGTATGAGTGAATAGGCAGAAATGGTAACTAGCACAGGGAATTGTTAAGAGCCATATACCAAACACTGGGGTATTACTCCTGTGGTAGATGGTGAGAGTCATGTGAGTCCGGGTGCCGCACACAGAGAAAGCAGTCAAACAAAAAGGAAGTGTGGTAGATGAAAATGTTGCTGAAACTGCATCCCAGAGTTCCCCTCCAAAGTATATTTAAAAACATGCCTGCAAAGTCTCATGGAACGTTGTCCCAGAATCTCCTCCTGGGGGACAACAGGAGTATGGATAAGTCCTGTGTCAGCCTCTGTTCACAATGGTGAATACGATCATGGTAGTAGTATGTGCTCTTATGTTTTCTGACCTCCGTGGTTGGCTGGGGGCAGACAGTCTAGGTAGTGCCAGGCTCATCTGGTTATATGTTGGCACATATGGCTCTTGTGCTGCATAGGTACTAGGCCACCTGCTGGTTCATGCACAAACTGTGTACAGTCATTCTCTGCTTGATGGTGCTGTGGTTATAGGTCACATGGTTTGTGGCAGGTGGCTGATCTGAATGATAAACCCACCATGTCTCCACGGCAGTTAACAGGCATTGCTGATGCACAGCCCCTATTGCTGTGACTTGCTTTCCATGTGAGGCTAGTGATTCCTTTCACAATGTTAGAGGCTTGGTGTGCTGTGTGACTATGCTTTGCTGCACTGTGCAACCAGTTGCTCAAGCATCAACTGGATGGTTGCTGAATGCATGCCCTCTCATCCCCATGACCTTCCTAGGAGCAGGAATAGGATACCTAGGAAAGCTCTGGACATGGTATATACAGTGGAGTGGACTGCAGCGGGCTGTATAGATGTACAGGATCACAGGGTGATTCCCTTGTATGTGGCTATCACACATATTGTAGTAAAATGCCATGGTGGTTTGCCTCGTCCTCCATCACAGGGTCTCCATGTACTTCTGCTATGAAGCACATCATTGCTAAACACAGCCTACTCTCTCATTTTACTGCCATTGCCCCTACCCATTCAAGCATCACTTATCAAACACCATATCTGTTGCCTTACCTAGACTACAGCAGCTCTTGCATTGGTTTCCAGCATCAACCGGTGCAGTGGTTGCCTCTCCATGCTGTCTAGTTTAGAGAGAGTGGTATCCCTGCTCCCTCCTTGTTTTATAGGTGTCTAATGAGGCATTTATGCTTCACTCATCAATTTGTTACACACTGGTTCGCTCCACTGCTATTGGCTACACACAAGCTGGTATGACCTCAGCTGTAGGAGGCAGTACAGTTGCACTTGAGTGCACGCCACAATTTTGTCACATTTTTTGTGTGGTATTGGTACTGACTATCATTTTACAGCTTGCTAATGTATTGCTGTCAGATGAAGTTTAGGAGATAAGGCCAATGAACAGGGGCCAATCCACTCTTACCTGGCATCATCTGGGAAACCTTCAAGACCCTTTATTCCGTTGATAAATTCTTAAGTGGGGAGATTTAGCCCATTATCGAATGTCTTTTGGAAGTCTGTCCCTGATAAAACCATATCATCCAAGCAGGGCAGAGGTTAGGGAGCTTATCCCATGCCACTGTGAAGATGGTGTCAAAGAAGGATAAGCAAAGGAAATCAAATGCTCAGAGATTTATCCAGACACAGAGAAATGGATGATGTTATCCAGTATGACAATACATTTTCTTTCACTAGCACAAATCAAATTCCATCAGTCAAACACTGCTCTTTCAGAATGATAGCTTTTTTGAACAGTGTTTGTGTGCAGTGCTGCAGAAGTTTTGTGGTTTTAGTTTCTCTGTTGTTGCCACTCTTAAATCATCTTCCTGTTGTGAGAGACAGAGACAGCAATAATCGTGAGCGATGCCAGACACTGTTCTCCTACAGTACTTTGTGCTAGCAGATGGTGGAACGGGAGTAGGGGAGATCTATGATCTTGCCACAGTCAAGCAACAAAGGCACTGTTCCCTATAGCACCTCCTGCTGGTTAAGGCTGGGACTGCAGTAGTTCTGAGCTTTCTCACAGCGAGAATCCAGGCATTATTCCTTACAGTGCCTGCTACATGTGAGCTCCACTTTGGCCAGTGTTTCGCACTGTGGTAATCGGGGCCACGCACCTCCAAAAGCTCTGCCTCTCTCAAAGAAGTGAAGCGAGTAGCTGCCCTATGATAGCCAAGCACAGGCTGCCTTAGACCTCAGAATTCTTCAAAGAGACAGGACAACAAACTGTCAGCTCTTCCTTCAGAGAAGTAGAAAGCAGTGGCTATTTGTAAACAGGAATCACTCAAATGCATCTCTCTTGTAATCTGAAAATGTCACAGCCCACTCCTCTGCTGACTATTTATTCTGCTTTCTTCACACCCCTGAACTTTCACTTGGCCCTGAGGCAGTGGTAAAGGAGCTGGTGACCTATCAGTCACCTTGCTGTTCAACAGCAGCAGTACAGTGTAGAGGTGAGGAAAAGGCGGCCATTTGCATTGGTGCAGCCTGTGCCGAATACAACCTTGGCACCAGCCCCAGCTCTAGGAGCTCTTGTGCCTCTGTCGAACCAGTATCTATTAAGCTCCCAATGGGTTCCCCCTCACTCCTTATATTGGCTTTGGTGAGTTCCTGGATGGAACATAAACTGTCATTTCCTCTCTCCCTAGCCACATCTGCTACTCAGCGCCCTCTGTTATGTGGTCTGAGTACACTAAACAGATGATGGGCTTGGAGATGCTGTTTCATCAACAGATGTGTGACTCTAACAGATGGGCTCCTACGAGGGGGGATTTTGGCACGGCTCTGCATGCCTGCGACCGAGATTAAAAATGGGACAATACAAGAGTTTATTCTCATGCATAGCCACCAAGAGAAAGAGCTTCCTGCACCCATGAGAAGTACTAAGGGAGTAACACTTTTTTTTTTGTTGTGCTGAATACGGCCCCTTCGTACCGAGAGGACCTTGCCAGCATTTCAGCCATCATGGAGGCGGAAGAGATGGTGGTGGTGGAGCTGCTAGCATTTCCCCTTCTGCACAAGCTAGGGAAGGTCACCCACGGACATCTGCCGGACTATGTTCCTTTCATGTGATTGGGCACAAATCACATCCGTGTGTGTCTGTTCAGGACATTTGGGATTAAATAGTAATGGCTACAGTGAGTGCGCAGGACCCTGATATTGGCACTAGCATGCCATCATGGGCAGAGTTTAATAGAAGGGAAAGGGCAGGCTAGTCCCCTTTAAGATGCAAAGCAACTTAACTGTAGTTATGGAGACCAGGAGACTGAAAACGGGATGTGGGAGAGAGGAAAACACACAATGGAGACGGCCCTCAAACAGACTGCTAAATGGGAAGGGACACGCATGCACCCTCAGGAAAGGTATTAAACAGGTGTATGTGGAAGGACAATTTGACCCAAAGTCTGGTAGTTGAGCAGAGAGGTGCACCAAGAGAAAGGGAGCAAGAGAAAGGGACAGCACTAATGTTGAGGGGGGAGGAGGAGAATGTGCAACACGCAGAAGCAAAATGGGGATTCAGGAGGCTGAGCAGTGTGGCTGACTTGTTCCTCTGTAGCCTGCATTGCCTTCCCATTCATTTCTGGGTGCAGTTCAAAGGGTCAGCTTTGACCTTGACATTCTTTACTCACATGGATCCTTGGTAGCTTAGGGACTGCCTCTCCCCTTGCTCTCTTACTCCACAGATGAGATCAACTAGCAGCAGCCACATCATCCACAGGCTCCTCCCTTGGCCTGACAGACCACTACCTGGTTGACTTTTAGGACACATCGGAAAGCCTATTGGTTCAGGCTGTTGCGCACTGGGAGGGCTCACTTCTTCCATTGGAGTTTAATGGCAATCATTTTATTTCAGTCTGGGTTGATGACAGTAAGTGGGTTTATAGCTTTAATGTCTCTTGTTGATTCTAACTTTTCTAAGGTCTCTGCCATGGTGGTAGTAACTCAATATTCCTGTGTGTTAGCCTAGAGACCTGGAGCTATATGCAGTTATGGCGTTCTATGGAAACTGATTAGAATAAACCAGACTGAAGCCCACCTGCCCAATTCCACTCTGCTCCTTCATCGCTGGCTCTGGCTTGGAACATCTCAGCTAGCAGCCTGAAAGGTTGGGTGGGGGCTATTAGGGAAAAGTGTGGGGGAAACTCCATCGAGATCTACTGGTTCAACTATTCAATTCAAAGTGGGAGACAGGAAGCTTCCTAAAGGAGACCTGCTTAATAACCCCAGAACGACTGTGAACAAGGAAAAGGAGCGTGACCAGAGCTGGAGCGTGATCTTGGAACAGCACAAGAGAAGGGGGGCGGGAATTTGATGAATAAAATATTAAATCACCCATTTCTTATGTGGAAGCATGGAATACTGTGGCTCTCTGTTTCCTGTTGGTTTAACATGCTAACTGGCCTGGTTCCCCTGTGAGATTCTCCCCCACCCCCTGCTCGCAATAATTATATCAGGCACTTGACTGCATGCAGGAGCAATTAGGCTGGGTGAGGGAGAGAAGGGAGGTGGAGGCAGAAGACCCTCCCCAACTACACTTACATGCAGAGCTATGCAGGGGCTCCTCCATAAGTGGTTAGGGCCTGGGGGTAGAGTGCAGGTGGGAAACACTGGCCTCTGCCTTCTGCATGGTAAAGAAAAACTCCAGACAGACAGAGACACAGAGACAGCCAGACAGCTGGAAATGAACCACAGAAGAGCTACAATTGATGCCTCCATAGTCTATGGGGAGAAGAGTTGCCAGATGAAGTGTTTAATGGTTGGGCTGCTGCTGGTCCTTGTTGGGAACAGTCTGCTCTGTTGTCATCTATCTATCCATCTCCTTAGCTCCCTTCGCTACAGCCTCTGGGAAATGATTTCAAGCATCCTACTTTATTGCTAGTTGATTGGACACTTATCTAGCTGTTCTTCTTCGTTTTAGACACATACTGTAACTCTACACTGGCTTTTATATTGTCTTCCATCTATCTTAGACGTTTCAATAGTGCCTATTACTGTAAGCCATGTGCATTGAGAGACAGCCCGTTTCACTATTACATTCCCTCCATTCCCTTAACCACCAATGGGACAGACAAATCCCTAAATCTGGAGACACACACTTATCTGCACAGTGCAGAATTACTTCCTTCAAAATATTTAGGAGTGTTTTATCTTGCTCAAAGGGAAGGATTGACTATGGCCAGAGGGCAAGGGGTTATGCTGTGTAACCTGCTTGTTTGCACCTCCCTGCTGACCTAGAGAGCTGTATGCTATGTCCCTGCACCCGAATGCCATTGTCTGCTAACGTACCTCAGTTCTCTGTTACACTCCTGACCGGAAATTGCCCATTGCACAGCCTAATTTGATGACAAGTCCAGAGTTTCAGAAGAGCTTGGCTCCAATTTAGGCAGTTTAATAAGGGCCATATTTTCAGTAGGGCTCAGCACACACAATAGCTTCTCTGTGACACTCACAGCTAGATTTTTCAGACTCTCTCAACACACTGTGTGCTGCAAATCCAGCTACTTATTTGATGCTGTGATGGGGCACCTACCCCACACAGGGTTGTAGTGGGTTAACGTGACCAGGCAGGCCCATTAACTCCACTGGGTGCATCTAGAGGATGAGCCAGGGAGCAAGTCACTAATTAGAAGCAAGAGGTTTAAGATTAGCAGCCATGTTAGTCTGTATCCGTAATAAAAGGAATACTTGTGGCACCTTAAAGACTAGCCAGTTTATTTCAGCATAAGCTTTCATGGACTATAGCCCACTTCATCGGATGCATAGAATGGAACACACGGAAGTAAGATGCATTTATACATACAGAAAGCAAAAAAAGTTGTAAATTACCATACCAATTCTAAGAGGCTGTTTAATTTCATTACACTAATTGAATGCATTTTCCTAGTTAAGTCTCTTTTACAGGTTCTTCTCAACTGTCAGACACAGATCCACTAAATTTTTCTTACAAAAAGTTTTCTCCTCCTGCTGATAATGGCATCCAAATTAAACAGCCTCTTAGAATGTGTAGGGTAATTTACAACTTTTTTTTGCTTTCTGTGTATATAAATGCATCTTACTTCCGTGTGTTCCATTCTATGCATCTGACGAAGTGGGCTATAGCCCACGAAAGCTTATGCTGAAATAAACTGGTTAGTCTCTGAAGTGCCACAAATATTCCTCATTTTAATTACAAATAGGTTCATCTGGGCATGAACAGGCAGGGCCAGTATAAAGCCCAGGAACAGAGAGCAGTGAGCAGCAAGAGGGTTGCAGCTATTCTCTGAGTGGAAGCTGGTAAACCCAGATGGGAAGCCAGCTGAGCAAGAAGCACCCCACAGAAACAGCAGCAAGGGGTCAGACTGTGTGGAGACCTTGGCTGGAATCCAGCGTAGAGGGTGGGCCTGGGTTCACCTACCAGCCAGGGGAAAGTTGTAAGGGCATTTGAGACACCAGCCAGCTAGCAGGTCTGGAAAGATTGTAAATTCCCCATAAGGGAAGGACTTTAGTGAGCTGGACGGAGGACCCAGCCACAGAGAAGAAACTGAAAAGTTGAGAGTGAGTGGGCCCACTGAGCAAGGCAGGACAGGAGAAGATACCCCTAGAGAAAAAACACAAGCCTAGTAGAGACACTACTAGGGGCAAGTGAACCCCATGGCAGGTGCTTAGATGGAAACTGAGCCCTTTTGAAGATTCTGACCCTAGAGATCCACTAGAAATTAGGCTGAGAACAACAAAGTTCAACCACCTGTCCTACGGAATTGGATTTGAAACTAAGTCTCCAGATGAAACTGACTTGGTAGCAGTAGCCTGCAGCACCAATAGAAGCCTAACCCCCGACTCTCTCCCGGCTCCGCCAACGAAATACACAAAACCTTTCCCAAGAGCTACTCATTTACTGGTCTTCTTGATAATGTATCGTGGGGCCTGTGCCAAAAGCAGCTTTCAACATAAGACTAGATGATAACAAATGTAATGTTAATGACGTGATTACAGTTAATAACTTTTTAATAAGCTCTTTATAGGCAATTGATTTAGTAAAGCAAACCTCTGTTTGCAAGCCATTCGGCTCCCAAACAATTGCACAACAGGCAAGATGCTCTCGAGGAAAGGCTCCAGGGGCCTGGGCCCGATTCCTAGTACTGATCACCACCAGAAGCTCTTCTGCATGCTTTCATTACCACAATGCTACTTCGGTGACTATTGTCCAGCTTTGCACCACTGAAGAACAGCACCTAGATACTAGTCAATATTGGAGAGATATAATAAATAGAGACAAATAGGGATACACATTTTAACTCCATTGAGTACATCCCGGCTCTAATTTAGTGTTATACTTGGTGTCCAGAAATCAGGGTGATGGGTGCATTAGCAAAACTGATTGGACGGAAGAGACAAGAACTGACTGAGTGATAAGGATGGATAGACAGAGCACACTGGGATCTAGGGAGACTACACAGACAAGGATTGAGTAATGGATAGTTCACCTACTGAATTATTCCTTAAGTGACTGTTAAGGAACAGAGTTATTAGTCTCAAATCTCACCTGCTGAAGAATAGGAGAAACAAATGAAGAGGAACAGACAGCCCAGCAATCAAGAGCTTCAGGGTCTCAAAACTTAGTGCAAAAGTATGATCCTCCCAAGAGGAAGGAAAAAACTGGGACCACTCTCGGGTCCTTTAATCACTTTGCTGAGAATTGATGCAGATCATGCAAGTGCAAAATGAGTGTCTACTGAGATCTCAGAAGAAACATTGCCTACAAGTAGTTAACACCTGCAGTCAGGACACTGAGTTGTTTTGATGCTGTGATAAAATGCACATTCCAGTTTCATATATCATAAAGCCAGTTAGAATAAACCAGTGTCAAATCAATGGACCTAACAAGTCTATGGGTTCTACCGTCCTATCTCAGGAGGCGAGACCAACACCTCCAAAATTTAAAACTGAATCTTCTGGAGGATGCACAAGGGACCAATGAGGGATTAAGCCCACGAAGACTGAAAGATTCTACCCAACGTGGATACATGAACCTTCCACTATAACGTGTTGTGGCAAAGCTCTGGCCTTGTCCCTGTGGGTCCTGCGCTTCCAGGTGGTTTGTGCTAGCCTCAGCGGCTCACTGTGACCCTTCACGGAGCCCTTCTCTCTCCAGGCCAGGGGTTACAGTCTACTGAGCTCTTCTCATCATAAGCCAGCAAAGCAGTTGGTGAGAGAACTCCCACAGTCTCTGTTGACCCCCTGGGCTTATTTCAGGACAGTATAGCCTCCTGTTCTGCTAGGGGCCTGCCTTCCTCTTTCAGGAGGTGTATCAGTAGTAGCAGGTTGAGGGGAATCCGGGCCCGCCTTCTACTCTGGGTTCCGGCCCAGGGACCCTAATGGTAGCAGCTGTTGGCAGCCAACCTTTCACTGACAGAGTTGCTACTTTTCCCTGGACCACTTCCCCACAGCTCTCTCACTTCTCCCTTTCCTCAGGTCACAGCAAAGCTTCGTCTCCTCCAGCTCCTTGTTCCTTGGCTCCCCCACCTGACTAACTGGGCGGTTTTTAACTGGTTTCAGCCAGGTATCCCAATCAGACTAGCTGTTTCTACTCTTTTCTAGAAGGTTCTTAATTGGCCCCAGATGTCTTGATTGGCCTGGAGTAGCCTTTGTTTGGTTATCCAGGGAACAGGGACCTGCACATCCTGAGGCTGATATACCTGCCTTCCAGCACTCTCCTATACCCTTCTGGTCTGACTCCGTCACAGTATTTAGAGATAGCCTAGTTACACAATGTTCTCTGTCATGAGGGGAGGGGGAATAAGACCCTGAACGTGAATGTGTTCACAAAGTCAGAGCAGTCTGCCTCTACCCAGAGAGAACAGGCAGGTTTGGAACAGTTGTCAGTGTTTTATTAGGTACACTGTATGGGCCATAGAAGTGTAAATCTAAAGTAATTCCATACTCTGGATTGAGGGTGAGAACAAAATCTGGCCCCACAACTCTAACCTCCCATGTTATAAATCACAGAGCCATGCAATAAATGAGTGTATGATGTATCGGTGGCTATATCACCTACGCTCTGCCCACTAATCTACCCCTGGATTTTATTTTAACATCACAAAACCTGAGCAGCTTCAAACATCCAGCTTTAGAAAAAAAGAATCAGCATGCCAGAGACATGTTTCCTCTTTCCTCCACAAAAACCTGGATTTTACCCCCATGTCCTGGATCAAGGCCAGGCTAGGCAAGGCTTTTTATTTATGTGTCACAGATCTAAATTCTTACACCTCGTGACCCTGCAGGGCTAAGAATGGAAACTTTATACCACTGAGAAGGGGAGATCTGCTGCATTTGTTTCTAGCCTCAGAGGAGCCCATGATAATGGACTTTTAAAGTGGTTATAGTTTTATATCTAGAAAGGCTATTCCAGGTCAGTTTGGGCGGATTCCCTCTGAGCCCTGTAAAATTAGACCATGGTAATGAAGGCACCTGGCCTTACACTTGGAGGCATGCAAAGATAGGACCAGGCCATTTATTTAAAATGCTTTAACACCATTTTACAACACCAGATCATGTATTTTATGGGAACACATGGTGGTGGTGTGTAGCATAAAGATTTTACTGGCATAAGATTGGGTTGCATTACTCATGAATGGCAAACCCACAAGTGGGTTACCACATGGAGCTCATCTCAAATAAATGAAACTGATACAACTGTTACTCCATCCTGTCATGCATGTCGTATATCTGGGGTAACTTGATCCTCCTCCAGGATGAGCAGAGGGGGAAGATTCCTCCCTCCAAGGCACAGATTGGCAGCAGAGATGCTTTGTAGCAGCAGCTTCAGTCTACGGGCTAGAGGAGCCTCTGCAACATTTGTGCGCACACGTGCACACACAGGTGGAGGTGAGTGGGTAGGAAGGAACAGAGGATCCACAGTCCTTGACTCTGTAGCCATGTCCCCAAATAGAAGATTAGTGGGGTCACAGTAGAAGCTCCCAAGGAACTATGCTCCATGTTGCAGAGCGGGTACGGATCCTGTCCTGCTCTTGATACCTGGGCAGGAAAGCGAACACTAAATTTAAAGTTTAAATTCATACCCAAGCCTTGCAACTTGGAGCCACATTTCTGGGGCTCCACACACTCTTATGGACCCACACAACTATTATGCAATACCTTGTGACCCCCATTCAGTGATAACATGGGTCTCCAGCTCTTCAAAGATAGACAGAACTAATCCAGGGCCCAACTCAGCAATCTTTATTTATGCAAAGACTCCACTCAAGTGAGCTGGAGTTTGTGAGGGTGTTTGGTCAGAACAGGAGTTCTAAGAAGGGACAGAAAAAGATCTGTCCATAAGTGTACATGTGGATTTTTTTCTTGTATTTTCAAGACATCTGCTATTTCTTGCAAAACCTTAATATACACCTAGCATGCTCTGCAAATGAAACCATCAGCAATAATCTGGGCAGCTCTGAAATGACAGACTGAGAATTGGATGTGAAAAGGAGAAAGCAAACGAAGGAACGAAACTGTAAGGTGAAAAATCAGCCCAGCAAACAGACTTTAGTCTGTTTTCCTCATTCCCTTGTTCAGCTGCTGCTGTCCAGCTCTGAGTGCATCATTTTTATCTCCTTCTCTCTCATATAAAAGCCCGGCCCCCCTAGTGAGAGTGCAGATGATGATTTGGCATTGTCCAGGACCATTATGCTGTCAGTTCTCACAGGAAAAAAGGGCTTGTAAAAATCCTGTAGTGAGACAAAGGCAGAGCACGCAGTGCAGGACAGTTTGTACTGCCGCCTGCTAATAACTGTTCTGAACAATGGTTTATATGGAAAGATCCAAAGCAGAACATGAAATTTCTCTTCCAGCTTCACTTCTGCTTACAGTGCCTGTTCCAACTTCAGCTACACACGTTACATATTCAATTCCTGTTCCAAACTCTTCTATGCAGAAGTACGTGCGTGCCACTCATACACTTGGATCATTGCTGTCCCAGCCCTGCCTCTCCTTCATTACTACACAAGCAATTTCCATTCTAACACACAGTCCTATTCCAACCATTTCTATATACACCCACACCTCCACCATTCATACCATTCTCACTCAGCCCACATCCACATGGAGCCTTGGAACAGCCCAGCCTAGCACATCACATGGCTGTAATTGTTGCTTCTGGGAAAGAGGTTGACACTTTTGAAAAGAAAAGGAAAAAACCACTCAGGAAGGCTACTTGTTCTATGCATCTAAGATATGAACATTAGCTCTCTCTCAAAGGGACCAAAAGTCAACACATTTTGGATCACAAAAAACTAAAGTGAGAGTATGCTTCTACACAAAGAGGAGCTAGTGTATAACCCACATGTGCCTAATCCACATAAGTGAGTTTGTTACAGTCCCAGCTACAGAGCCTAGCTCTTTAATTCAAGCTGAAAAAACTCATGCTTTCAGCTCTAGAGATCCATTTCAATCCCTGATGTCAGCTGTCATACCTGCAACTGCATTTAATGCTGGAACATGACCTGTTAGCCTTTAAGGCTGCAAGGGGCAGAACAACTGACAAATCAACCTAAGTCTCGTTCATCAATTTGGCATTCAGTAGGTTTGCAGAAAGAGTGTGACTTCCACATGGGGGCTCTGATTCCAGACTCTGCTACAGCTACTTTATAGCTGCATGGCCAGCTTAACCAGCCCTCAAGTGGAGCAGGGCTGGCGTAATGGCTCTAATAGGCATATGTGGCTGCAACATTTTGTGCTTAAGCTATGCTGGGCTGTTGGCTTGGTCCGTGGGGGGCTGTGGGCAAATGCTATACACCAGAGCATCCCCTGGGGCTGGTTTAACTTACAATGGGGGCTGAGTCAGTTCCAGTCCAGAACGCCAGAAAGTGCAAATATGGCATATAGATGCCTTTCCCCCATTCCAGGCCGCACCTGCACTTCCTGTGCTGTGCTCCCTCAGAGGCACAGTGCAGAATCTGGGCAGGCTGGGGAGAGAAGTGCAGCAGAAAAGCCAGATAACGAGAGTACAAGATCAGAGGTGGGACACTGCTGGATCCTACATGCCCTTCTGATATAGCTGCTTTTCCCGCTACAGCTCTTGCTCCAGACCCTCCGGTGCATGAGCACATTCAGGAGATGCACCCACTGAACCCCAGATCAGTTCAAGATAGGTTACATCACTTCTTGCCTGTCATTTCATATCACCACTGAGTATAAGCCACTGTAATTAAATGTTCATTATTTTCCTCTCATCTTTCTCATCCTTCTTCCTGCCCCAGGATATCATGAGCAGAATGCAAATCCAATAACGTCCGAGTCAAACTTTTCAGCTCACAACATTGAATGGGTCTGAAATTACAGGTAACAAGTTCACCCATCCCCAGAAAAATCTCCCTGCACCTCTTTAGAGAGCTAGGGCGGACTTCAGTGCTATGCATGGCATCTGAGATATCCCTTCTGCACTATTGTTAATGGGAGTAAGTGCCTTCAAGCACCGCTTCCCCTAAGTACGTACATTACAGCTGTTGGAATTAGGGTGCAGACCAGTCTGTTAAATCAATCTCTCTCGCTGCTAATGGAAGACAGTCAGATGTTGTCAAGTGCAAAGACCCCACCGCCCACTCAGGGCTTTCTGGTCAGACTCAGCAGTGCAAGAAATGGTCACTTTATGGTGTATGAAATGCATTTTCCCCCACCCTTAGTATGGACTATCCTCTATAACAAGATGTGATAGTTAGGACCACAGCTATATCTGATATGGTAAATATGCTCTACGATATGATACAGCCAGGGCTGATGGAAGGATATTTCTCGCCATAGGCGAAACTTCCACCTTGAGCCCCCACAGCTGGCCCAGGGAGCCCTGTGGCAGCTCCCCGCCTCCACCTAGGGAGTCCCCGGCTCCTTCGGCAGCTCCCTCCGCACGCAGGGAGCCCCCCCTGCAGCAGATTTCCGCCTCCCCCCTTTGGCAGCTCCCCCCCATGCAGGGAGCCCCCCCGCGGCAGCTTTCCGCCCCTCCCTCCACCAGGGAGCCCCCCCGGCGGCAGCTCCCTGCTCCAGCTCACCTCAGCTCCGCTCACCTCACCCTGAGCATGCTTGCGTCATTCCACTTCTCCCGCCTTCCAGGCTTGCAGCGCCAATCAGCTGTTTGGCGTGGCAAGCCTGGGAGGGGAGGAAAATTAGAGCGGGGCAGGGTGCTCTGGGGAGGAGGCAGAGCAGAGGTGAGCTGGGGCAGGGAGTGGTTCCCCTGCGTGCCTCCCCCCATTACTTGCTGCAGGCACCCTCCCCACACCCCCCTGCTCCAGCTCACCTCCTCCCCAAGCGCACTTTTTGGTGCCCCCAACCACTTGGCGCCCTAGACGGTCGCCTAGTTCACCTAGTGGTTGCACCGGCCGTGGATACAGCAACTGTATAACATTACATCCTTGCCATTGATAGACAGGTAACCTCAGCAAACGATATGTAAATTTCCCCATCACATCACTGTATATTTGCCAAGGGCCGGCCCACAACATTTTGGCACCTGAGGCGGGGAGCCCCTACTCCCCCTCTCTTGGGTCAAAACTTTGAAAGGTCTAAATTCTGTCTTCTTCCTGTTCTACTCTTCTCATGGTACTGCTCTGCTACCTACCCCAATAAAGGAGAACCGACAACTTAAAATGCCTTGTTCAAAAATGTTAAGTAACACTTGATCAAACACCTGAACAGCAAATGTAACTTTTCTCGTCTGCATATTAAACACTGGCATTTTTATCTGTTTGAATAATCAAAGTGGTGCTTTCCATGCCTTCTTGGTTGCAAAGATTTGAATTGCTTCTGCTTCCTGAAGGTCCACAGTGTAGGCCAGCTCATGCTCTGTTGAGATGGCTGCAAGGCCGACCAGCTTCTCCTCTGTCATCGTGGAGCGTAGATGTGTTTTTATTAACTTCAGCTTGAAGAAGCTGCTTTCTCCACTGGCAACTGTTACAGGAAGTGTTAGAAGTATGTGCAGAGCAACAAAAGCATTTGGAAAGAGGGTGGTCATCTCATTTATGCACATATATTCCAGAACAGCCATTGGAGTAGATCCTGCTGAAATGTGTCTTGAAAGGGTTTTCAGTTCATCACCTAAATCACTCGCATCAATGTCACACGTCGTCATGTGTCAACACGGTCCCTAGTGCCCTGCACTCCTGATGTAGGTCCTCTTCAGATATAGTGAGGAGATTTGGAATATCACACAACATCCCAGATATACTGCTGTGTTCCTTGAGCTGCGTGAAACGATCTTCAACTGACTGTAATGCACAATCTTGCACCTGGTTGAAGAATTCAACTTTTAATTGTTGTTTGGGGTCTCTTATGAGATTATCCTCTGCCTTGTAATCAAAATCTTCTTCTTCGGTGACTCTTGTATTCTTGAATGGGTGGGAAAATAGCTTCAGTGTGTAATTCCTCTGCCAAACTCTGTGCACTCTTCAGAACATTTTGAAATCCCTCATCTGAACTGTCAGATTGTAGGTATTGCTTTGCTTTGTCTAATTGTTCCGCTGCTCCAGATATATCAAGGACACTACCTTGGAGTCTCTTGCTTACAACATTTATTTCAAACAGTATGTCATGCCACAACACTAAACCACACAAATTTGAAGTTATGTATGTTTCTGGTGATTCCATTTCCCTCTGCCACTGTTCTCCCACAAACAGTTCCTGTTATCTCATTATCTTCTATAATGGCAACTCTGGCATCATCTATCTTCCCAGTATGGTTTTTGACAGGCTTTATTGCCTCCCATCAACTTTTCCATTGTGTGGCACTCGGTGGTTTCAGTGTCAGAGAGAAAGTTCCCAGATGTTGCTTCAAAATTTGCCATTGATGAGTTGATGCAGAGAAAAATACATAGATGCTTTGAATTACATTAAAAAAATTCAGTAGTCTCATTAGAAGCTGATGCTGCATCAACTGACAACCAAGTTCGATGAATGAGAACTGCATGGGACAAAAAAAGCATGAAAGTTTAGCTCTTGGATCTGTGTCTGCACTCCTCTGTTCTTTCCTCTCATGTTGGCATCATTATTGTAGCCCTGACCTCTCATGTCAGCTATTGCAATTCCCGTATCTTCCAGCTTTTTAAGCAGCACATTTGTCATACCAGCTCCTGTAGTATCATCAATGTTAATACATTCTAGAAAATTCTCTCTGACAGTCACCATTGCAGGGACATTTTCCCTGGGTTCTGCTGTTGTTATAAAATGCACCATTAAAGTCGCTTGTTCCACATGGCTGATGTCAGGTGTGCAGTCCAGAATAACAGAGTAATATCTCGCTGACTTCAGCTCTGCCACAATCTTCTGTTTGACTATTACTGCAAGTAACTGTCTGATGTCATTTTGAATTGTTTTTCCAAAGTAGTGGTGTGTGTACATTTCTTGGGTGGTGACTCTTAGATGCTCCTGGAGTACAGCATCAAAAACTCAGCCATCAGCTCCACAATTTTAAGCTGATCTGAAGGGCCACACAGTGCTAGGTTTTGGGTAGCAAGCATTTTCACAATGGCAATGAGTCTTTTCAGAACATTTTGCCAGTAAAGAGATTCTGATGCAGTCGTCTCTTGGTGCTGATCATCTATGGTGGCCTTTAACCTTAGTCTCATCTCAAGCTCTTTCCACCTATGCAGTATTCTGGGTTTTTGAGTACATAAGCCATGGCCTCTCCATTTTGTCACCATTGGGAATTTCATGCCAGTAATGTGTTGTTAGAAGGAAACTTCTATTTTTATTGTCCTTGGGGAACATGAAGTTTTTCACTTACTGTGGCCCATGCAGTATAAGAAAGCCCTCAGGCTACTGCTCAAGTGGGTCCACAGTCCTGGATCACCTAGACGTAAGGAACTAAACTCAGCAGCAGCTGTTTCTTGCACCTCCACCACACTCTTCTCTGATCTACACTTTTCTTCAGGAATGTGCATGGTTACATCCATTTGAGATGGAGATATGGATGCTGCAGAGGCTGCCAAGTCACTGGCACTCTGACTAACTGAAAGATCAGGCATCTCCTCACCACTCACATCCTCACTGTGGCTGGAAGGCTCACTGTGAACATTTGTGTCCATGTATCTCAGGATAACTCCTTCTTGCTTACATAGAAAAGCTTCCTTTGCTTTCTTTTTCTGAATGCTGCCCCAGAGGAGCATTTTTTTCTTCCACTCATGACTGCTGTTCTGTGCCAGTTATAGTGGCTCTCAACAGTCAACTGAAGGGGATAAATAAGCAAGCTGGTAGCAGGGCCTGAGCGAGTGAAGATACCAGAGTCTTAGGGGCCTAACTGATTCCTACTACTTCAGTTGACTGCCTCTTCTCCTCAGGTGCGTTCAGGGAAGCAGCAGGAAACAGGAAGCTCCCTAAGAAGCTGGTGTCAATTAGCCCAGGCTCCTGGGGCTTCTAGAAAGGTACATAAGAGGCTCCTCCTCCTCTCTCTCACAGCAGGAGCTGCTGCTTTCTGTTATTCCCTCTCAGCTTTTCTCCTGCCTGCCTGTTATGTTCTTGTGCCCTTCTTCCTCCAGCACAGCAGCACTCCACTATCTCTGTGTATCTAGAGCAGAAAGAGTACATATGTACAAGCAGCAGACACAATTTTCTACACTCTGGGTCCTAGTGGTGCCCCCCACTCTGCAGTCTGGCACCTGAGGCGGCCACCTCAGTTTGCCTCATGGTAAGGCCAGCCCTGTATTTGCTGTGTTGCCACCCCTCTAGCCAAAATGCCATGACTTGGGATCCTAGATTCCCCCTATAGCTTTCTGTCTGCGCACTACAGGGAAAGAAGTGGCAGCAGACTGAGCCAGGGGTTTGAAACTAGCTGGAAGAACATTGCAGTGGGACCTGCAGCTCTTGCTTTGACACGTGGGCAGCTTCAATAAAACCAAACAGTAATAAGCGGGAGGCTGAGCTGAGAATGCAGCAGCAGCACAGTGACAGCGTGAGTGTGTGTACTACTGAACTAACAGTACTATGCACAGCTGGGGGTGTGAAAGTGCTTCAAAAATATAAATGAACTAACTCTAATGATATCCTGAGTGGTAGGGGAGGTGAAGCAGTGGCACAGGGAGTGATGTGATTGACCTAAGGCCACATAGAGCCAAGAGCAGAAGCCAGGACTCCTGACTCTCAGGGCCCTACTTATGAGAACAGCATGTCCCCTCAGACTAAGGTCCAGAGTCGTCTTAATGCAAGGGGACGCTAATTGCCTAAGAACTAGAACACTCAGTGAATCTGCAGTCATTTTTCCATCCTATAATTACAGATAACAATCCTGGGAATATCTACATGTTCCCATTTAAAACAGCGGCTAAAATAGAAGCATGTGAAATAGGAAAGCTCCACCCACCCAGACAGCCCCTTTGGATCGCTGCATGAGGCAGTATCTTGAAACAGTGAGGGGAGGCACTGGGACGGTGAAAGCTAGAGGAGAGATGTCGACCAGGCACTGCAAGAGGAGAAATTGCTCACCAACTCTTGATTTACTTCCAGGCTTTACTCCTGAGCCTTAGTACACAAGAGACCCAAGCACTGAATCAGACACAGTCCATCTTGGGCTATGGTCCAACCCACTAGCAACTGGACAGCGAGCTCTGCCTCCTCAGCTGTCTCTCTCCTCTCTGATTATCTGAGAGATGTTCTTATGGGGTCAGATTCCCAGCTGGAATAAATTGCTGTAGCCCCATTGAATTCAAGGGAGCTATGCCAATTTGTGCCAGCTGGGAATGTGATCTGTGTTCCCTGTGAAATATTGCTTGGATCAGAGGTTCCCAACCAGCCATCCTGTTCTGCCCAGCACGAGAGCTCAGCAGCGAGTTAGTTCCCGGCTTGCAGGTGAACAGGTAGGGCCTCTGCATTGACTGGGCTTCCTGGTTGACTCACTGATCACCCTGGGGGCCTGCTCACTCATTATTATCCTCCTCCTACCTGGTGAAACAGGCTGTTTATATCTACCAGTCTCTTGGCTGGCTTGTCTGTCTTTCTGCCTGTGCTCATATTTCCTAGACACGTCTCTCTTGCCCATCCATCTGTGGCTTCTGCCTGCCACTGGCTGGACAGCAGCACGGCATCGGTGGACAGCATCTCTCCGCCCCCAGCTTGCTTCTTCTGGTGAAGGAGAGCTTCCCCCCCAACTTCCCAGGGCTTTACTGCGCTTAACTGTGTGAGATCACACTGACTGGATGAAAATGACCTGCCAGCTCCTCCAGATAGACCAACATGCTGATATTACCGTGGGGAACATGGACACAAAACACGAGGGGGATTTTATCCAGCGGCAACAACTGCAGGTTCAGAAAAGTCAAAACAGACAGGATAAAAATGGAATAAAGGCAGTGTGGGGAGGGAATGAAGCCCTTGGTACTTTAAGTTCATTAAAAAAAAAAAAAAGTATGAAGCCACAGCGCTGAGCTGGTATATCAAAGTGCATTAAAATCAGGTTACAATGCAGGAAAAAAATCCCCAGTTTTGGTGGTGTTATCTTGTAAACCTTGCAGTGGAAATAACAACCACTATTCAATCAAACGTCAGGGAAAGGAGCAAGAATGAACATCCCCCAGTCACTACTACTCTTTGCAAGCTCCACCGGTCCTTCCACCTGCTTAACCTTAGACTAAAGACACATTGGTTTGAACACAGATCATTCAGTACTAGTCGCCTATGAATGGGGCCAGCCTGGGCCCTCATGTAACTCCATGGAGCCTCTCAGGAATGAGTGAGACTTGCTGACTTCATTGAAATTGCACCAGGGCTTAATTTGGGAGCTGATGTATTTGGGGAGGTTGCAGCTACATCAGTTTCCCGTGGGAGGGCATAAGGAGGCGTATGAGACACTTTTTGTCCCACTCTTTTAAGGATAACATTGACCTAAAGGGAGATTTTTTCTAATAAAAAGGGGATAAATGGGCTTGCCAGAAATTTCTGGATCTCCACATCCCTTCCCCCTTTGTGCTCAACTGTAGAAGGGAACCATCAGACTGCAGTGCGGTTTCTGCTATATTTTATCATTTCTCGAGCACAAGACACCAAAGGAAAATGAGGGCACCATATAAAATATGTTTCAATAATCAATGATCATAATCTGGGGCCTGCTGGCTCTGCTATAGACCCTACCAGCAAGGAACCCTTGCCTTTAGCCTGAAGAAGGGTGTGTGGGGGCATGGAAAGTTAAATGCACATGAATTTAATGGAATATGCACACACCTCCCCTTGACTTAAAAAAAAAAAATCCTGCCAGAGAGTGACTAATAGGCAAATTTAGGGTTGCACAGGCACAACCTGACCATCACTGAAAAAGCCTTGCTAACAGGCCAGATCCAGCTTGAAACTTGGACAGAAAGCCAGGAGAAGTCAGCTGATCTCTACTGGTTTGGTGGGACACAGGGTAAAATGTGGCCTTGCAAATACCTTGCTCCTAGATTAATCAAGGCCTTGAGTTATATCTAACTGACAGCCAATGCAGTTTTTGGGGAGCAGCCATAACTTATTTCCACATACCTATCATGGGAGGAGGAAAGCTTGGGTCAGCTTCCAAAGAAGCCAAGGAGGAGTATTTACAGTGATCCAGTGTTCCAGCAGGAGTGATTGCAGACTGTAGGGAGTCACATGACTCCTCAAAGCTAGCATCTCAGGGTGTCTAGAGATGCCAGCAGACATTCTTAAGGTTTTATTCAGAACCATGTTATCTGGAGAACACAATATCAGCGTTAAAGAGGTAGCAGGATGTGGAACCACCATGTACACCCTGATTCAGTCCCTGCTCACATTTCTTTCCCCGGTGCCTTGGCTCCTGACTTGTAGCTCATGGGATCTCCTTGCAAAGAGGTAGTGCTGGACAGGTCTGACCAGCAGTGCAAAGTACTAGACGAGAGGATATCTTCCTAGCTAGACAGAAGCTTCTAGACTGTGCAGAAAGTCTCATTCCACATGGTGTTTTACAGGCATGGAGAGGAAGGAGGCCATAAAGTTCATCACTGCTGGGCCTGAGCATCAGACTACTCCAGTTAAAGGGAATAGGGTCATTCATTATAAAAAGAGTGGGCCCCTCCTGCTTTGTCCAAAAACTCATTCTCAATACAGGCCATCTTAAATTAAGCAGAAAGGTATAACGAGGTACAGTCAAAGTCTCATCCTGGATGCGAACTAGGCTGACATGGCACCTTGACCTGTGTTATGCTCTGATCTCACAAACTAAACAAGTTCAGGCATGGGCCATAGGTGAATGGGAGACCTCTAGAAAAAAATCCAGGAAGTGCCTAGTGACTCAGATGGTGACACTTGGCCTGCACAGTCATTACCTTGCCAGCATGGTGTTAAGGGGTGCTGTGCTGCCATCTTTAACGCGAGACATAAGTGATCACTGGGCATTGATTTTATCTAGAAAAGCCCTTAGAGTCCACAGCATTTTTGTAAAATTAGGGATTTTAACCCTCGTGTCCTGGCCTCACTCTAACTAGGGTAACTACATTTTGCCTCCTTAAATTCCCCTGACATTTTTATTTGTATATGTTGCTGAAAAATGCCTGCTTTGTCAGTCCCCGGAAGTGGACAAAGCAAGAGAGCTTCTTTGGCATGGCACCAGCCAGGTGCCTGTCTGGATTGGAACTAGTGTGTCAGATCCTCAGATGATGTAAAATAACATAGCTCCAATGAAGTCAGTGGGTCTGTGCTGATTTATACCAGATGTGGAACTTATTATACCTTGTGGAAATGGTGATTACACACCTACCTCTCTGTGTAAAAGTAACTACATGCTCGCTCACATGAGTCATGAATACACACTGATTGTATGCACATACAGCTTATGGAAACTTTATGGGCTGTAGAACTTGTGGTAATGGGAGGGAATCCATTGTTCGATTAGAAGTTTATATACCCAGGAGAGGAGAAATTGCAAATGGACAGGGGCCTCTACAGAGAGGGTACAACTAACTCATCATTAACCATTTTTCTTGAATTAGTTTGATATAGTACGCCTGAATTTGAGCAATCTGATTCTCACAGAAATGAGAGGCTGACATCACCATTTTGAGCCAGACAGTCTAGGTAGGTGCTGTGAAAGCTCCTCTAAAAGCTCTCAGAAGTGCTTCACTTCTGACCTGCAGGCCCCATGCTGTTCCACTCCTGGACTCTCCACACAGCACTGCCAATGCACATCAATGCTGACCTGTAGCCCCCTGAAATTCCAGTCCTTGGATCCCCACACAGCTCTGCCAATGTGCCCCTTACTCCTACTATTCTACAATCCACTGCTGTTTATTCACTACCTGCCGTTTCAGTTCTGCTCATCTGCTTCCTTGAACTGTGACTGGCTCTACCCAGTGCTAATCCATCCTATGCAAAATTCACCTTCAGCTCAAAATGTCTCCATGTAACAGGGGGACAGGCAACATTTTGAACAACTCTGCTTCTAACGTCTCCACAGTCTCAAGGGATTGTTTATTTAGCACATTTCTAGCCCCGAAATTGGCCTTGCTCCCTTCTTGGCCCTTATGTGCCCGGATGCGCTGGGTATGGGGCTGCTGAAAAGAAGGAGCTAAAATGGGTTTAATTAAAGGTTTTCATCAGATATGATTCTGCTGCTGGAATGGCCTGGAAACATCTGATAATAAAAGGCAAATAAACAAACAAACAGCTCCAATAAAACCCTCAACCCTCTTGGGTTGAGATTTTTTTTTTCCATCCAGCTGCACCCAAAATAAGGGAGCTATCAAAGAAAACTCTCCCCTTAGCCATCAATTCAGAGCAACTTCAATCAGCCAGCTCTGCTAGAGCCTGTGGGAATCTTTCCCCAGCAGCCTCCTACATGCTGCACTTGAGTGCTCTGTCAGAGCCACATGAAAACTGCCTGCTATCAATCCCTGGGTGTCGTTTGCTGCGATTTAATGAGGTGAGGGGGCTGGCATTACTGACCAGGAACCATCAACTTAAAAAGAGAGGGACAGAGAGCCACTGATGGTGGAATCTGGATTTGAGGGATTAAGCAACAAGATCTTTCAGTGAAGCATTCCCTAAACTCTTGTCTGATTTGCAGGTATGTACTTTTCCCTGATCCCAATTAGAACCACAGCAATATTTGAATGGGCTCCCAAGGATCTGGTTTTCTTGAATATAAAAAGGTGTTTTCCCCTGAGGCTCCTGAACACAGATAAATTCTGTGGTTCTCCCTGACTCTCCAATTATGAGACTCTCACTCGGACATTTTGCTGGTTTTGCTTCTTGTCACCACACACAAACCACAGGATGGGCTAAGCATTTGTGGTAGGGAGTGATGACATTCCTCCCTATATAACTGTGATGTGGTTTCTTCCAAAAATTCTTGTCCCTGACCACATTGGTTTGTGTTTGGCAGGAGGGGACCACCCTGGCTGTCTCCTGCTTCCAGGGTGGGTTCGGCAGGTGGCTGCTTCCTCATCTGTGCTGCTTCCCCAGCTGGCACAAATCCTTCACCTTCCTCAGTTTGCCGCTGGAGAAGGATTTAAACAAACATGACTCTCTATTTCATAAGCAGAGCCTTTAAAACAAGGGGCCCTTGGGATGCCTGGGACTTTGGAAGTCTTTAGCAAGGCCTATTACTCCACCCCAGGCCCTGTATCCCACACATTGGCAGGGAGACTGGATGGGCCCACACTTACACCCTAAATCCAAATGCATCCAAACATTGCAAGAGTTTGGATCTGAATCTAATCTATGGATTGGGCCAATCCATCCATTCTAGGTATTTTTAAGGTACCTTTCTCCATTAGGTCTATGCACAAAACAACTACTAGAGAGTAACCTAACGGCCCAAAAGGAGCTTCTCTCTCTGTCTCTCTCCATCTTCCAGACACATTGTTTTTCCTCCTCTCATAAGGTCTTCTCCTGGTAAAAGCATCTCCTTCCCATGCAGTTCCAGGAGGAGGAGGAGGAGGAGAAGTAGGTCTTGCATTTAGACTTTAATACAATCAGGATCTGTCTGCTCTCCACTGGTGAACTGTCCTATAACCAGGAATCCTGCCACTGCCGATGCCTGAGACTCTTATCCTAGGTGTGTCCAGCAGCTATTTCCCCTGAGGAGTGTAGCTGTGAGTAATGGATGGATCAGACTGTGCAGCTGTGCCCTGTTAATGCCCTGCAGCATATGACGAGAACTTTGAGATCATTCTAGAAATGACCACGGAACCATGGAAGTCACAGGCTTCTGCACTGTGATGTTTTCTCTTGGCTTTTCTTTCTTTGGAGGTGGGCTGTTGCATTCTATCTAAGAATGGCTATGTGGCTAATACCCACTTCATCGGTTGCATCCGACAAAGTGGGTATTAGCCCACGAAAGCTTATGCTCCAATACTTTAGTCAGTCTTTAAGGTGCCACAGGACTCTCTGTCACTTCTGCAATTCCAGACTAACACAGCTACCCCTCTGATTCATTCTAAGTTGTTCTTTCCATGTGGTGTTTACATTCAGTCCCAGCTAGATTGAGCTGCAGCAGTTTAGCCTGGGGGTGATGAAGACTGGAGCACAGTAGCTGTCCTTATCTGAGAGAAGGGGCACAGTCTGAAGGCTAGGCGAAGATGATAAAATTAGTTTCTCTCCATTCTTCTACACTATGTGATTGGAAGCCATGTAGGAGCCCCAAATTATACAAAAGGTTTGTCCAGTTTGGCAATCAGCATTCAGATGCCCTCAGCTGACCAGGAGATCTGTGGTTGGCAACTCTCTCCAGTGTTTCTCTCCTCCTGTCATCAGCACTTCTGTCTTCCCTGGCTTTGGTTTGAACCAGCTGCTCTTCCTCAATCTGTTTGTTTCCTCCAGGCACTGGAACATCTTGGTGATGACGGCAGAGGCTGCACCAGTGGAGAGGGTTATGCAGACCTGAGTGCTGTCAGTGTATTACTGACATGGCAGTGCATTGTGTTTTGCACTCCATCTCCAAGCGCTCTCAGATATATATATGTGCTCACATGTTGAGGAGGAAAGATGACTGTATTGACCTTGTGATCTGTCCAATAGACATGAGTAGAGGCATCAGAGTGCTGTTCCATCCACTCCAGCTAGTTCCTTTAGGCCAGCCAGCAGCACACTCTTATCAAGAGTATCAAAGGCTTCTGAGAAATCACGCAGTATTGCTGTGGTCATTTGACCACTGTCCAACTCCAGAAGCAAGCCATCTACCAGGGTCAGAAGAGCCATTTCTCTGTCATACCCTCATCTGCAGCCTGACTGTGAGGGAGACACACACTACAGGAGGTTAAGTGCTGTTGGAGTTTGCTCACTACCATTTTCTTCATTACTTTGCTCCAAAAGGGCAGGATGGAAATGGGGCAGTACTTTGTAAGGAACACAGAGCCAGCTGGAACATCCCCAAACTGGGCAGAGATAGCTCACGAGGTGACAAGGCCAAGTCAGGAAGATTTGCTGTTTCAGCACCTCTCTAGGGAATCCTCTGCTAGGGTTTAAAGGGAGGCTTAAATCTGCTCTCTCCCAGCATAACTGCTATGGATAGACTGCTATCTGCTTTCTCCTGGCCTGAACCCCACTTGAGATGGAGCTGCCTATAGGCTAGTAGGATGTTCCACCCAACAGGGACTGGAAGGAAATACCACACCCAAGTTATTTTTAAGGTTCCTTCCTCACAGCAGTGCTTATCATTTACAACAGCAGCCAATAACAAAGCAAAATAAAACAACCGATACGTATGCTGCTGGTTGATCTTGGTGTATGTCCCTCACTTACCACTTCTTGGGTTCAAATCCCTCATGTACCTCATAATGGATTAAATTCTACAAAAATGTTAATGCTCATCCAGACCCCCAGACACTTTCCCTACCTCAACCAGCCAGGGGAAAACACCACCTCCTCCCATGGGAGTGCAGACCCAGCTTCTTTATATACCCCCCGCCCCAGCATTGTGATTGGCTTAACCCTTTTCAGGCTGCTGCTTTCACTGTGTCACACAGCCCTTTTGGATAGAAGGAAGTGTCTACAGAGTACTAAATAAAAAGCAGTAAGGGAACAGGAATGGAGAAAGGGAGAGAAGCAAAAAGAACAGGGAAGAGGGAAACACCGAGAATGCATGTAAGAAATACATTCTAAAGAAGTTATTTTTCTCCTTGCCTCATTCCTCAGCTTGCAATAGATCTTTCATCTTTTCAGAGGAGTCAGATGAATAAAAAAAGATTATAAAGTAGTTTCTCTGCTCCTAAAAGGGCACAAAGAAAAAAAAGTAGGTTTCCACCCCCTATATCACTCACTGTCTGTGGGATTTTCAGGGTCCTGTAGCTGGGGTAATAATTATACTAACAAAGCCTTGCTGGTGCATTTCACTTGGCGTGCATGTGTATGTCCATCAAGGGAATATTTTCATGCTTGCACATTCATTTACACACAGTCCATTCTGCTCAGAGTGCCCATTTGTGCCTGAGACTTTCAGAGTGTATGTAACTGACATGAATATATAACTCACTGAGGACCGGTGAGGTCCCAAAAGATATGAGAAGGGAAAACATAGTACCTATCGTTAAAAAGGGGAACAAAGAGGACCTGGGGAATTATAGACCACTCAGCCTAACTTCAATTCCTGGAAAAATACTAGAACAAATTATTAAGCAGTCAGTTTGTAAGTGTCTGGAGGATAATAGGGTTATAAGGAACAGCTAGCAAGGATTTGTCAAGAAAGAAATCTTGCCAAACGGACCTAATTTCCTTCTGTGACAGTTACTGCTCTAGTATATTGGGGGAAGCAGTAGGCATGATATATCTTGATTGTAGTATCGCTTTTGATGCAGTTCCACATGAAATTCTCATAAGACAACTGGGGAAACATGGTCTAGATTAAATTACTATAAAGTGGGTGCACAAGTGGTTGAAAGACCATACTCAAAAGAGTAGTTATCAATGGTTCGCTGTCAAAACAGGAGGGCTTATCTAGTGGGGCCCACAGGGGTTAGTCCTGGGTTCACTATTTGGATAATGGAGTGGAGCGTATGCTTATCAATTTTGCAGGTCACACCAAGCTGGGAGGGGTTGCAGGCACTTAGAAGGACAGGATTAGAATTCAAGTTGATCTTGACAAGTTGGAGAATTGGTCTGAAATTGACAAGATGAAATTTAATAAAGATGAGTGCAAAGTGTTTCACTTAGGAAGGAAAAAATCAAATGCCCAATTACAATATGGGGAATAATGGGCTAGCTGGTATTATGGCTGAAAAGAATCTGGGGATTAGAGTTGTGAACATGAATCAATGTGATGCAGTTATGAAAAAAGGCCAATATTTTAGGGTATATTAACAAAAGTGTTGTATATTAGACACAGGAGGTAAGTGTCCCACTCTACCTGGCACTAGTGAGACCTCAGCAGGAGTACCGTGTCCAGTTCTGGACCCCTAATTTAGGAAAGACGTGGCTAAACTGGAAAGAGACCAGAGGATAGCAGCACAAATGAGAAATGGTTTAGAAAACCTGACCCTAAAGAAAAGGTTAAAACTAACTGGGCATGTTTAGTCTTGAAAAAAGAAGGTCAACTGGGGATCTGATTGTAGTCTTTAAATATGTTAAGAGTGGTTACAAAGAAGACTGTGATAAATTGTTGTCCATGACCACTGGAGGTAGGATAGGAAGTAATGGTCTTAACTAACCTAAATCACCAGTGTTGTAGATTATTAGGAAAAAGCTTTCTACCTGATAGAGTAGTTAAACTCTGGCATAGGCTTCCAAAGCTGGCTAGGGAATCCCTGTCATCAGAGATTTTCAAAAACGGTAAGACAATAGTCTAGGTTTCCTTGGTCCTGCCTTAGCACAGAGGGATGGACTAGATGGCCCCTCAAGGTCCATTCCAGCCCTACATTTCTATGATAATTGAACTATTTCAAATCTGAAACAGCCAGTTCAGGCTCATATCTGGATGGTTGGCTATATACATTGATCTCTGTATCATTTGTGTAGTTTTGCCTGTATTCAAATGATCCTAGTAGAGATGTATTAGGCCTGGCTTACAAGCAGTTTTTGTAAAAAGTGTAAATACATTGGCCAGAGGTGTGATTTCCCACCATCCAAAATAGTCAGACTGGTACAATCCCTAGTATAGACACAGTTACAATGGCATAAAGGTGTTTTGTGCTACTATTCCGTAGTTCTTTTCCTCTATCAAAATAGCTATACTGGTATAACTGCATCCACACTAGAGAAATTGTACTGCTTGAATTATACTCAGGCCATTACAGCAATATGACTGGTGTGTGTAAACTGTGAGGATTGTTTCTTTGGTTCTGTATTTGTACAGTGTGTAGCACAATGCGGGCCTTGATCTGTGACTAGGTCTCCTAGGTACTACTTCAATAACCACAACAATAATACACTACAAAGTTTTGCTGGCATAGCTATGTCAGCACCATGAAAAAAAATAATCATGCCCCTAGTTGATATAGCCAGGTCATCAACATCACCTTCCCTCATATAGACACAGATTATAATGGTAAGAGAGTCTTATTGCTGGTATAGGTTCTATTGTTCTAGGAGGGGGTTCAAGTATACCAGCAAAGAAGTCTCTCCATGGGGACTTGATCGGTGAGCTCTATTAGTATATCTATATCCTGGTAAAGCATTGGTAGCCCTTACTGAGCTTGAGTATGAATGATGGGAGATACTTCTTAAAGTTCTGGTTAGCTATTTTGTTCCTCTGCAGCAACTTTAATCCTGTGAACTTAAAGCACTTTACAAATATTAAGCAATTAGCCCTCACAAGCCACCATCAACCAGCATGAGGTAAGTCTTGGAATTCATCTTAGAATTTTTCATTGTAAATAACATATGAATAATGTATCCCTGTATACCACTCACAAATTATCTGTGAGCAGGCTCTGGATTTTGAGCGCCTGATTGCCATTTAAACTTCTTTAATGAACATTTAAAGTGATCAAATTTCAGCATAGTCAATGTTCACAAAACTGTTTGTTTCAGCTCTTTGTGGTATGTGATTGCTGACCTACGTCATGTGACAGTGATTTTGCTCCCTGATGGGAGGACTGAAAATTTGTTATACAGGAGAATAGTGAATAATGAATAGACAGTATTTGTTCACACATGAATACCCTAGTTTGCACACACAAATCTGGGGATTTGTACAAAAAAGAGTCTTGCTCCAATGTTAGTGGAAACAAACCTTCATTCACATAAATACTGCGGACAGTGAACATAAGGAACATGGTGGAAGCACACAGCTGTTCAGAGTGTTTACAAATGTACTCAGACATTGTTCTGTAATATTTCCCCAGCTCTAGCAAGTCTCATTATCCCCATTTTACAGATGGGGCAATTGATTTATATCAAGATGAAATACACTGCCCAGAGCATAGTGTGCGCCAGAATCTACTTTATTACCAGATCTGTGATTTAATCACTAGACCATGCTTCTTTTCCACAGTCTCTTGAGCTAAAAGGTCAAATACTTATGCAAACCACTTAAGTCTGCAAAACTGAGCTAGAAATCTCAGAAGAACCAGTTCTCTCAGGAGATTTCTTGCTTCTGGTTAGAAAGAACTAGCTTCAGCATAGCCTATTTCCTGGTGTTTTGCCACTTCTGCTTCCAGCCACATCTGGAATCAGGACATGTGTAGGCATGCAAAATAGAATAATAATTATAACAGATGATAACCTGACGTTTTCAAATCCCCTGAAAGCTTTGTGGCTCAAATGTATTTCTACAGTTTGGGCCATAGCCTGGGGGAGTTCTTATTCTCATATCAATTTCCCTAAGATATGGAACTCTTTGCTGACTGGATTAACTAATTGCAACTGTGACATTACTGACATAACCTGTGACCATATAGACCATTATGGAAACCACTGTTCTATAGTTGCAGCAAACATTGGACAAAGGTTGTCGTGTAAGATGTCTATGGAAAGGTTAGGATTTGCTGATTATGATTGTTATCTGTATGGGTGTATCACTTTTGTAGCTGAAGATATGAATATTGGCTAGGTACTTGTATATCAATGTTTTTTGATTCTGTGTAGCATCAGTGAAGCATTTAGTCAGCTTCTTGAGAAGGGACTACTCTCAGTAAGTGCCCAATCAAGAAACACTTACCTGAAATGGACTCTAGGAGACACCAATCCACAACTAAGATTTCCTGGCAATTTTCAAACTAACAAGTAAACAATGGTGTCAGCCTGCAAACTGAGTCACGTATGGACGTGTAACTTACTCATGAGACTCCAAGCTCCATCTTCCTGCTGTAATTTTCCATAGTAAGAACAAAGAGGTGTACCTCCACCTGCAAGAGACTATAAAAGGCATCTCATCTCCATTTTGTCTTCAATCCTGTTTCTAGGCTAGCATCCTAACCACTTTCCCTCCCTCAGGCCCACTAAATCCAACCAAAATATATAAAATGTTGAGCGATCACCAACAGTGCATGACCCAAGGATTGAATGGAGGGGGATTCATGGTCACAGCAACTTCATAAGGCCTCAGCATATAGAGCTCTCTCTCACTCTCTGCCCTTTGACATTCACCTCAGTCCAATCTTCCCCAATTTTAAGCAAAACCTAAGCTTTGTTTCCCTCTATATGAAGGTGTGCTGGATGATAGCATTTTGGTTGTCTTACTGTGTGCTTTAGCAGGAAGGAGAGACAGAGGTGTGATGCTGGCAGACATAAGCCAATTCACTTGTGTATTTGTGTAGATCAAGTTGTTGGATATATAAGATTGTATTTGGTGTTAAAACAGCATGCACAACTAATGGGATGTTATTTGCATTGTTTTCACTTCTCTGTATCCCCTTATAATGCACTAGCAAATATTTACATGGTGTATGCCCCTGTAAATAAGTAACTCAGCAAAGCAGCCTTGTGGAATGCAAATTAAAAATTTTAACAAAAAAAAAAAAATGCTCATTTCAAAGCAAGTGGTCATTGTGTGTGATGACAGGGGTCAGACTAAATGCATTCCTCACTCACTGTCAAAGAAAAAGCCTACCTGGGTAGAGACACTGTCAGCTTGTTTACTGTGAGAAGAAGCTATAAAGATGGATTCAGGGAAAGACCTTGGATCCTTGGGCTGATTGGACACTTACAGGGAAGTGTAGCAGATGGAAAGCCAAGATCCTCTGTGGCAATCTGGGTACCCTGAAAAAACTTTTGGGAGACTGGCAGTTTATCACGTCACTGCCACCATTTGGAATTGCCAACTGTGACTTGTAAATTTTATATATATAGTGATGGGGCAAGGCCAGATGGCTAAAGGAGTGTGCTAGGGAACAGGTATGTTAGTGTCAGGCTAAACAAATCCCTACTACCACTGGAACCTTCTAGAAATCAGTAGAAACAACTAGCCTGATTGGGACACGTGAAGCCAATCAGGGACTGGCAGAAACCAGTTAAAAGCTTCCCAGTTAGTCAGGTGGGTATGGATGTCAGGAGCTGTGGGAAGAAGTGGTGCTGTTGGTGAGACTGAGTGGTAGACATATCATACACAAGGAAGGAGGCCCTGAAGTAAGGGTGAAGTGGAGTTTGAAGAAGTGGGGACTGCTGTGAGGAAGTAGCCCAGGGAATTGTATTATGTTTTGTGGCTAAAAGGTCAGCCATCTTAGCTAATACTATTAGGGTCCCTAGGCTGGAGCCCGGAGTAGAGGGCAGGCCGGGCTTCCCCCTTTCTGCCTCTGCTAATCAATCACTGAGATTGGGAGACAACAGAGACTGTGCCAGGAAGGACAGCTTCTCCTCACTGGCTTATAATGAAAATGGCTCAGTAGGCTGTGACCTTGTCTCTAGAGAGAGAAGGGCTACGTGGAGGGTCACAGTGAGCCTCTGAGGCTAGTGAAATCCGCCAGGAAATGCAGAATCTACGAAAATAAGGACAGAGCTTTGTCACAAATATTTTATATATATATTTTACACACACACACACACACATATATTAAAAAACCTGCTTTAACTTCTCAATACACTCTTTCTTCCTTTTCTTAGGAAACAAAGCTTTATTAGTTTACTATCGAATTGTCTTTGGTGTAACATCTATTGTACTATTTGATCTGGAGTGAACGATAGGAGCAACCTGAGGTGATGGTGTGACAGATTTTTGTTACTAATTTGCCTGGGCCTTAGCTGATCAGGCTAAGACCACAGGATCGTAGGAGTGGAGATGAAGAGAACACATGATGTGACAGAATTTTAAAGCTTTATTAAGAAAATAATAGAAAAAAACCAGTGCTGAGTACGGGAACTACTTTTACATTACTTAAAGGAAGGTAATCCCCTGGGAGGATAACATGAAGGGGAAAAGAGTCCGGAAGAGCTGGCTGTATTTTAAAGAATCCTTATTGAGGTTGCTGGAACAAACCATCCTGATGTATAGAAAGAATAGTAAATGTGGCAGGCTTGGCTTAACAGTGAAATCCTTGGTGATCTTAAACACAAAAACAGAAGCTTACAAGAAGTGGAAGATTAGACAAATAATCACAGAAGAGTGTAAAAATATTGCTCAGGCATGCAGGAGTGAAATCAGGAAGGCCAAATCACACTTGGAGTTGCAGCTAGCAGGAGATGTTAAGAGTAACAAGAAGGGTTTCTTCAGGTATGTTAGCAACAAGAAGAAAGTCGAGGAAAGTGTGGGCCCCTTGCTGAATGAGGGAGGCAACCTAGTGACAGAGGATGTGGAAAAAGCAAATGTACTCAATGCTTTTTTTGCCTCTGTCTTCACAGACAAGGTCAGCTCCCAGACTACTGCATTGGGCAGCACGATATGGGGAGGAGGTAACCAGCCCTCTGTGGAGAAAGAAGTGGTTCTGGTCTATTTAGAAAAGCTGGACAAGCACAAGTCCATGGGGCCGGATGCACTGCATCTGAAGTGCTAAAGGAGTTGGCGGATGTGATAGCAGAACCATTTATCATTATTTTGAAAAACTCACAGCAGTCAGGTGAGGTTCCAGATGACTGGAAAAAGGCTAATGTAGTGCCCATCTTTAAAAAAGGGAAGGAGGAGAATCTGGGGAACTACAGGCCAGTCAGCCTCACTTCAGTCGCTGGAAAAATCATGGAGCAGGTCCTCAAGGAATCAATTCTGAAGCACTTATAGGAGAGGAAGGCAATCAGGAACAGTCAGCATGGATTCCACAAGGGCAAGTCATGCCTGACTAACCTCATTGCCTTCTATAACGAGATCACTGGCTCTGTGGATGAGGGGAAAGCAGTGGATGTGTTATTCCTTGACTTTAGCAAAGCTTTTGATATGGTCTCCCACAGTATTCTTGCCAGCCAGTTAAAGACGTATGGGCTGAATGAATGGACTATAAGTGGATAGAAAGCTGGCTACATTGTCAGGCTCAGTGAGTACTGATCAATGGCTCCATGTCTAGCTGGCAGCCAGTATCAAGTGGAGTGCCCCAAGGCTTGGTCCTGGGGCTGGTTTTGTTCAATATCTTCGTTAATGATCTGGAGGATGGGGTGGACTCATAGTCCATAGTGTCAAGTTTGCAGATGACACTAAACTGGGAAACCCTATTATCGTCTAGGTGCTTGCAAATGGATTGATTAACAACATGTTCCAGTATCTTTTTCAGGTATCGAAATCAGGCTGATTGGTGTATACATCCCTGGCTCCTCTTTGTTCCCGCTTTTAAAGACAGGTACTATGTTTGCCCTTCTCTAGTCTTCTGGGACCTCACCCGTCCTCCAGGAGTTTTCATCTAGATGTCTTTGCCTAGGAGTCAAAATGAATGACTAAGGAGAGGTGAATGGACTGGGAAGCCATGAATGTCAATTAGGGACTTGATCATGCAAGCTGCAAAGCTCTCTGACTGATCCAGCAAAGCACGTAAGCACATGCTGAACTTGAAGCACACAAGTAGTCTCATTAAACTCAGTATAGGACTACTCCTATTTTTCAATTAAGCCTGTGCTTGCAGGAGTTGCTCTGTAGTTTGCAGGATTGAGCCTATTAGCAACTTCACCTCTGGAGGTTCCTAAAATGACACAGGATGAAGGCATTAAAGAAAATGGGTCCTAATCTTGCTACCAGTACTGCTAGCACACAGCTTCTGTTGACTTCAGTGATGCAGATT
Organism: Dermatemys mawii; assembly: GCA_007922305.1. Classification (NCBI taxonomy): domain Eukaryota; kingdom Metazoa; phylum Chordata; order Testudines; family Dermatemydidae; genus Dermatemys; species Dermatemys mawii. The sequence continues at coordinate 28,288,721 of ML677351.1, forward strand.
CAAGCCTTAAGTCTGTATTTTATATCTTTTCAGGGCTTGACAGTGACCTGTTTTATACTTTTAAAATAAATCTGATGAGATGGTTTAGATCTCTGCTAAACTGGAATCCTTAGGAGTCAGACACTTATGTGTATTAGTAACCCTAGAGCAAATCCAACAACAATTAAATTGTTTTGAAGCCTCCACCTTCAGGAGTTTGGCTCAGGCTTATCACTTCTTGAACTAGTTACCTTGGAAGTCTGGGATAACAGTGCGGGGCAACTTGGAGGTGACAGATGTCAAAATGCTCGTGTGCAAGAAAGTAATACTTGATTGTATTACATATCCCAGGCTCCCTGCCTTTGTAGGAACAAAGTAATAAATCGTCTACAAACCATAGAAGATCTTGAGATACAGCTCACAAAAGAGGGGAATAAAACTCTGAGGTATATGCTACGATTCAGGTTAAAGCTCATAGAACGGAGGTCTAATGTCTGCTTTGCAGAAGCAAACCTAGCATGGAAGTCTCTATTTCTTCCTGGCTAGCTAGAAGGAATTCTGTAGAACTTGAATTGGAGAAAGCCACCATTTCTAAAAAGTGATGAGGTTTCACCTGCCCTATGTGCTATTGCTGACCACAAAATGAGGATTCTGGAGAAACACAAAAGCCCAATCTTATAGGAAGGACGCCCAGCCTGTTAAGAAGTCCCCCACCGAACCCCATCCTGGGAAAAATGACGACAAAGTTTTCTCAATGTCAGCAAAGTCACTGCATGAGAATTAGAGAAGTGAGTATTAAATCAAAGGCTCACCATGACACCAAAGCTACTGAAAAGATAGGATAGTGAGAGAAAAAAGTTCCTTTGGGGTCTTTGAAGCACAGCATTCCCTTTTAATGGTCACTTTGCCTTCAGGTTCTAACAATAGCTCAGCATGCTGCATGCAGGCTATAAACTTTGTCTGACAAGTGTCACTAAGAACTTGGAACACCAGTTCTTTCATTGCCAACGACTGGAGAATCTGGACAACTGTGTGTGTGTGGGGGGGAATTATTTGTGTTAATAGTTGTTAAGGAATTTTTTTTTTTTTTAATAATGGTAGCTAAAATTCTGTTGTCAATTGAACCCATGTTGCTACCTGTTTGGGAAAATAATCATCACTGATTGACTGACTGATTGGGTGATGAATGAGGATGTTTGGAAAAGAGAGGGTGGTGGATTTGGAAAAGAAACCATGCTTGACTGAGCTTCAGAGAGAAGATTAAATCTCAAGTCCAGAAACAAAAATGGTATTTAAAAACAAGGAGCAGAAGACTCTACATCTCTTTGGAAGGAAAGACATTCCAGAAACACTTTGTATCAACCTACGACTAAACTGGAGATATAAGCAATGCACAATAGACATTGTATGTGTCCTACAAACGGACCAGCCATATTTTTTTTCCATTTTAAATGGTGTTTATTTTAGTTTAAGGAAAAAGTATTGCTGTTGAAAAATGGAAAAACAACTTTATAACTTAAACATTTGATTCTTTTAATTATTTTTATTCTTATATTCTTTATTCTTTTATTCCATTTTGCGGGGGTCAAAATGGAACAGTTTGTCAGTTTTTGAAAATATTTCGCAAAGTAGTTTTTCAAGAAAGGTCTTATTTTTGACATTTCAAACTTTCAATTTACTCATAGACTTAAAGGTCAGACGGGACAATTATGATCATATAGTCCGACCTCCTGCACAACGCAGCCCCCAGAATCTCAGCCACTCACTCCTGTAATAAACCCCTAATCTATGTCTGAACTACTGAAATCCTCAAACAATGGCTTAAAGACTTCAAGGTGCAGAGAATCCTCCAGCAAGTGAGGAAGGTGAAAAACTCCCAGGGCCTCTGCCAGGAGGAAAATTCCTTCTCGACCCCAAATATGGCGATCAGCTAAACCCTGAGCATGTGACAAAACTTACCAATCAGACATTCAGGAAAGAATTCTCTATAGTAACTCAGATCCCACCCCATCTAACATCCCATCACAGGCCATTGGGTATATTTACCGCTAATAGTCAAAAATAAATTAATTGCCAAAATTAGGTATTCTGTCATACCATTCCCTCCATAAACTTATCAAGCTTAATCTTGAAGCCAGATAGGTCTTTTGCCCCCACTGCTTCCCTTGAAAAGCTGTTCCAGAACTTCATGCCTCTGATGGTTAGAAACCATTAAATTTCAAGTCTAGACTTACTGATGGCCAGTTTATATCCATTTGTTCTTGTGTCCACATTGGTGCTGAACTTAAATAATTCCTCACACAACGGAAGAGAAGGAAGGTGTAACAGGGTAATTAATTATTTTAGGAGATCATTGTATTAAATATAAAAATGTTTACATGTAATCCCACAATAATGTGCAAGATCTCCAGAAGGGAGATGTGACTAATCTAAACCCTGGGAATTTTATGCACTTCAAAGGATTATTTGAAACAGTGTGAATTTTTAAAGTTAAGAGTAGTGAGATTTCCAGAAAATCTCTAGGGGGAGGTATATGCAAATGTAAACCCTCTCGGTGTGCAAGAACTCAGCTTTTTGAAGCTTTGCCCTGTCCTCACAACAGGTGATTAGCATACAAAGACTCAAACTGTATAAAAGAGTGAGTCACAGATTCATGGAGTTGCTTTTTCCTGAGCCAAGGTGTATTATAAACTTATAACCAAAGGATAAGTCTGTGGTGGGGGTTGAAGGGCTGTTCACCTGCCAAAGCCCTTGCTGGAGCTGAGATAATTTCTGGTAAGCTTATTATTGTGTGTGCAGGTTTGGTTATTGTATTCATGTGTTTCCCTTAAGAATAAATGTGCTTGCTTAAAAAGTGTTCTGTAGTAACTTATAACTGTGGGCAATTACACTGTTTATAGCCTCTTAGAACAAAGCAAAGCAGGCCTGCTTAGGGAGTCTGGCTTGCTGAATTCACAACAGAGACAGGGAACTGTGCAGCCTGGGAATAGCCCAGTCAGGAAGGAGGAGAGAGAGATGTGAGTCTCCACCCTAAAGAGGTGATGGGTAGAGAGCGAGAAGCCTGAGAGTGGGTGCCCTTGCCAGGCCACAGAGGGTGAAAAAACAGTGTAGTTACCCTGAAGTGTGACAGCAGGCATAGAGGCTTTTATTTAAAGTAGGGGTCAGGGAGTCCACACTATGCAAGGAGTCTGTAGCACCAGTACAAGTGGGTGAGAACATCTACTTCATGACTTAATGTAAATGATTTGTTGGTTGGACATTTCTGTAACCTTCTGAGAGTACATATTTGCATATATTTAAAACAAAACTCAACTTCAAGCAGTTCTCAACTCATAGTGTGCAGTAATGGTCACTACCCTATCAACCACCTTGATCCACCAGATGCAAGTAACTTAAATTGTCTTGTCCAAGGGCAAGCAAATATTGAACAAACAAAAATAGGTCTCGCATTGCACCAACAGACTTAAATGTATGGCACGCCAACAGAGAGAGAGCGCAAGAGATATCTATGCTGTGGACCCCTACTTAGATACTATGGTGATAGGAGCCATAGAAAAAGCACAGACTGATGGACAAAGAGCACCCTACCCCAGCTGTCAAGAGTTCAAAACTAGGGACTGTCAACAGGGGTATCTCAGCTATGGGATAATGCAGTAAGACCCATTATCTTGAAGGGAAGGGGACAACAGCAAGCTCAAACCTAAGTATTCATCTGCCCCATATGAAAGGGGGTCAAATTCTATTCTCATTTACACTCAAAGCAGAGGTTGCATAAGCATAATGGAGAGCAACAAACTAACTAGCTGTCCAGAGACACTCAGCATCTCCAGGATCCTGCAGCAATAACTGGAGGCATGAGAGTTATGGTATGTGACTGTATTTACGCTATGTATTTATTTTATACTGAGGATGCACTAATCTTCAAAAATCCATCTTCTCAGAAGCTACAATATACATTTTCCAGTCTTGTTGACCCTGTGGCTTTATAGACTTGCACACTGATATATCATATTACATACCTGGATGCTGCCTTTCATCAATTTCCCGACACTAGTTGGTTATTATTCACATGAAATGAATACTGATTGGTCAGCATCTACATGCCATGAATTCTGATTGGCTAGTTGCTCAAGAGCATGAAGGTCACTCACTGAATTGTTCTGCACTTTAGTCAATATTGTCCCATGTGCTCCTGTAGTCCTGTTTTTGGAGAGCATTATCTAATTGAAAACCAAATCCCTGCATCAGAATGCCAACCATGAGCACAGCCTTTATCTCTTCCCTAGACCACCAATCCAGCTGCTGTCATTGCTTCTCATGCTTTTTTAAAGTCCACAAGATCTTATTAAGAGCACTCTACATGGGATAGTTGGTAATGGAAAATGGTGAAAATCGGAGGGTTTGAGCATCACTTATCAAGGAAACTGGACAAAAGCTGCAAGAGAGAGTTTATAAAAATATTCATTTTAATGATTAGGAAAAAAAAATCAGATTGTGTTTGTAGCCCCTTCAGTGGCTGCCTTCCACACATTTTTTTAATAAAAGTTTCCTGAAAGGAACGATCATGGAAACAGCAAATGTTATGGAATTTGCTTTCTGGAAATATTCTGTACTTGTACATATGAGTACTTGCACCTGAAATACAATCTCCAAAGCTGCACTCATCCAATCAGGGGCTAAATATATCATGTGACTGGTGTGTCCAGTTGAATAAATAGCAAACTATTCACTAGTCAGTTACACACAAAGAATGAGTGGCAGAAATTTTTTGACTAATAGTTTAAAATAAAATCGTTCTGTTCTCAAGCAGAAAAGGAACAATATATGGGTTCTCAAACTGGGGGTCTCAGACATGGAGGGGGAGTCGTGAGATGTCAACCTCCACTTCAAACCCTGCTTTGCTCGAAAACATTTATAATGGTATTAAATGAAAAACAAACACTTTTTAATATATTTATAAGGGGGGGGGGGAGGATCACACTCAGAGGCTTGCCCTGTGACGGGACACCAGTACAAAAGTTTGACAACCACTGAAATAATGTTTCTAAACAATTTGAAACAGATTATTCTCCCAATTTAATTCTTACCAGTAGCATGGGGATTTTAAAATAGTCTTATTTTAACCTCCACCCCATCCATCCCAGTGTTCTTAGCCTCTCACTAGTGACTCTACCATTGGCTAACCTCAGATACAGCCCAGTTCAGAAAAATATAAATCATATTTACTTTCCTCCTTATTCTATGCTCTACTTATGTACATACTGCTTACCACTGGTATTTTGTCCTCTTCTACCCACTTCCATCCAAAAACCCCAAAGGCCTTTACAAACATATAGGAGTTGAAAATTTCAAAATCCCCATGAGAGATGTCAGTGTCATTATCCAATTTAATAGAGGAGGAAACTGAGGCACAGAAAAGTGATATGAATAGCCCAAAGTCACACAGGATGTCAAGGAAAGAGCTGGGATTAGAACGCAGAACACTTATGTGGCAGTCTCATCCCTTAATCACCTCCAGGCTATCCTTTGTGCCCCTTCCAGATGAAGGATTGAAAGGGGCACAAAATGGAAATGGTATATTGAGTACCATATATCGAGCACTTCAGTTTGGAGGCACTGAAACAGCAGAAGTTTAAGGGGACACTATCATGTCAGTGAACAGCCTTATACAGAGGGTCACTTACAAAATGGCCCTTAATTTACAAGCAAGTGTGCAGTTAAGGCGCATGATAGGACCCTTCCTAAATTCTAAACCTAATACCATTGCTCAGCATTCCCTGGCTGGCAACTTTAATTGTACCAACCTTTCCCTAGTGAGGAAAGCAGCTGTGTTCTACCAAGTGCCACAGCTCAGTCTTTTCCAACTATGGTTAAAAGAGGTAAAGAGTAACAGAGAAAAGAAAACTTAACTATTTTCTTCAATTTTCTCTTGGAGGGGGTAAAAATAGTGAACTGAAAAATCCAGATGATCTCATAATTGGTTATTGATGAGTGCCAAGGGCAGCGGTGACTGTTTGCACTGATAGAAAAATCTCTCATCGTGCACGATGCTGGCATTGATCTGCTTTAGCAATATAAAGCAACATCCTTTCTGTCCAGACTCAGAACGCAGGAAATTACCCAGCAAACACAAGCCAGGGAAGCAACGGATCTGCCTGGCTGAGGGAGCAGAATGCTTGCTTTTGTTGTTGTAGCTGATACATTGCCAGTTGAAATTTTATCTATAAAGAACCCCAGCCAGCCAGTAGGTTTCGCTTTAAATCAAATGCTTTGTTTATAAGAAGAAAAGACAAAATATCACACCAAAGCCCAACACCAGTGCTGATGAGGCTCGTGAAGCAGTAGCGATCCAAGAACCATCAGGCACTCAATGTCTCAAAACCTTATTCTTCACGCTCTTCTGATGAGCTTAATGGAAGGTGATGGCCTCTTCCCTGGATTCTTAAACCTGTTTCTCTCCCCCTCTTTCCTCCATGACTTCTCTCCTCTCTACTTCTGTGCTGTCCATCTGTATTTTCTCTCTCTCTCTCGATCAGACTTCAGCTCCTCCAAGTAACAGCTTTTATATTTGGCTAGAAACTTCCATGCACACCTATGACTCTAAAACAAAAAGAAAAACAGGAGTTCCCTTCCTCTGCATTTTCTTTTTGCAGTTTCCTTTGTGTGTTCCTTCTGTGTGTCTTTTCATTCCCTGCATATCATCCCTCTCTCTCCCTCTGTTTCCTCTCTCCTTTTCAATCTCTCCCTTCCACCTCTCTCTTCTTCCATGCACTCCATCTTCTTATGCCAGTCCAATTCTTGGCTGATTCAATACTGTCTTTTTTCCCTCTGTCCTTTCTCCCTTTTATTTCCCGCAGTCACTCAAGTCTTGTCTCTCCCCATTGGTTTCAGTGATGCTGTTGTTTTGGGTTTTTAGGTTGTGGATTTTGTTTTTTTAAAAAATCATCACATCCCTCTTTGCTGTTTAGCTGCTTGTCACTTCGTTTCCCTGCCTCTGCCTCCCTGGGCTGGTGCATCATTATCTTCTTTCTCTGTGTTAGACCATGATTTCCCACTGAGCTGTTGTTATTAACCGTGCCTAAAAATGTATGAACAGTGGCCAGCAAAGTCAGTGGGACCCTGCTTCAAAATGATGGGAGCACAAATGGAAAGTGGCATGATAGGGGAAGCAGTAAGTGGACAGGGAGCATTGAGACTTCATGGGCCTGGGCCATGGAGGGAAAACTGGCAGCTGAGTTGAAAAGGTCCCAAACATCTTGCCCCTCACAGAGGCACCTTAATTAAAATCTCCCTGGTAAAGGCTGGTGGCAGCCAGCATGTGAACGATTCTTAATGATCCAAACTCTGCTTGTAGCAGTTTAGATCAAGTCTCATTTTACAGAAACACATCTCCCTCAGCCTGCTGACATCTCCAGACCAGACAGAATTTCCTTTCAATTAAAGAGCTCACAGGAGAATCCCATTACAGTGACAGAAATCTCAAGCCTGGGAGGGGGAGGAATGGCAGCCTTCAGCACTGATAGAGGGGGAGAGGGTGTGCCAGTGTCTGACACTGATACAGGGAAACGCACAGACTCTAAATATGACTTGGTCTGATCCTGGATGGGTGAAGGGTCACTGTCCCTGACACCAGAGGGAAGGAGTAAGGCTGTGTGTAGCTGTGTGTGTGGCTGTGTGTAAAACAGTCTCCAGTACAGGGAGTGGGGGAGAAGGGGAAGATCACACATTCTGACACTGTTGGGGTAGGGTCTCTGACAGTCTCTATTACGAATACATAGCGAGAGATGTTTCCATTACCAACTAAAAGAGGATGAGATTTGGCACTCTACAGGAGTGAGGGGCATGGTCTCTGATTCCAGTGGGGTGTGGTCGCACTGTATTGGGCTCAGTAAAGGGACACCAGTGTGTAAGTGTAATGCCAACAGAGCCCAGTTGTCAGTGGGGAGAATAGAACTTGGAACTCTGGAACTAAATGCATGAGCCTCCATTGCATGAACTAAAAGCCATATGGCCCTTAGCTAATGGCTGTAGAGCAAACTCATTACTCTCTCTGTAAGGGGTCTTGGTGCCACTTGATAGGAGAGAGTACCACATTAAGGGTATGTTTTCACTACCCGCCAGACCCGTGGGTACGGATCAATCTATCGCGTATCATTTAGAAGTGATAAATCGATTCCCAAAGGCTCTCCCATCGACTCCAGAACTCCAGCTCACCAAGAGGCACAAGCGGAGTCGACAGGGGAGTCCACTGCCGCCATGAGGATGCCAGGTAAGTTGACCTAAGATGCACCAACTTCAGCTGCTTTATTCACGTAGCTGAAGTTGCGTATCTTAGGCCAACCCCCCAGCCACTGTAGACCAAGCCCCAGGAGGTGTGTGGGTTACATAAGCAGCATAGATAGGAGGAGACTGAACCTCACAGCATGTCCCTAATGAAGGTTGTCTCTGAACCTGAAATGGAGAAAGTAGTTTCTGGAAGGATTACATACCATCATGCATAGAGATTGCTATTTTTGACAGGCAGCCTGAGGGGTGGTCTCTCTCTGCCCCCATCCACTGTGAACTGTTGGGGCTTCTGTCCTGGCCTCTGACTTTTGCCCCCACCCATGTCCTGTAAGTCCTTTGAGACTGCCACCCCCAGTGCAGCTCTGTCTTGAGAGGGATGCTCTTTCAAGGCCCTTCATTGTTGCTTTTTACCAATTTTTCATCATTTTCTCAGCTTTTATAAAAGCTATTGGGGTGGGGAGAGTTTGAAACTTGGTTTAATCTGAATTTGGACCTCCCCTATACATGAAAATACACCTCATGTTAAGAAAAGCCAAATCATTACATTAGGCAGATGTGTTTATGTGAATAAAAAAAAAAATCAGCATAAGTATGCATGTGAATCTGTCTGTTTAAGTAAGGCAATGTAGTGGAAGACACACACACACACACAGGCACAGATGGACATTGGTGCTCGCATTCTTAAAAGCGCCAGAACTCTCCAGGACTGGCTCTCCACCCTGGAAGAGGGGATGGCAGCTTGGTTACCTGAACTGCCCAGGTTATAGAGCCACCCTCTCTCCTTCAGTAAATAGAAGCTGGCTCAGAAGTACTCTTACTTCTTTCTATCTGTTGCTTTTGTTCTGTCTCCCACTCCTCCACACCCAATATTTACCCAGAAAACTGTGAAGTTAGTTTTTGCACTGATCTTCACCCCCCACCCCCTTTTTTTTTTAGTTTTTGTAATAAACACTGATAAGGTCCCAGGAAATTTTAAACTAAACAAACCCCCCAAAACAAAGTGACACTCCCACCATGTTTAAAGATCAGATACTTCAATTTCCCAAATGGGTACTGCAAAATCCATGCAAACTAGAGACATCCTAAAAGTTCATTTTTCATACTCCCAGGCAGAAGACCTTATTAGCATGCTGTAAAGGGTGCAATATGTCTTAGTTATTTTCAGGAGAAAACCCTGAAGGGGACAATGTGGCTTTATAAAAAAAAAAAGCCACAAACTTCAGCAAGCTTGTAAGTTAAAGCGAAGTTACTCTTTTAAATTTCCTTCAAACACTGAATAGAAAATTGCTCAGTTAACGTCACCCAAACAACCTTAATTCTGGTCCTTGTCCTACTGACTTACTATGCTAATCTCCTCAGGCATCTTGCACATAAAATGGGCATGCTTTGATTAATAAGCTTTTGACAAGGACTGTAAGGTGATAGCTCAGGTGAATAAAATGGATTTGATGTGAGGAGCTCTGGAGACTTCAGCAATGGGCATATTTCATAAATGGTCAAAGAAAAAAAAAATCAAGCAACTATGTTGATTTGGTTCTGTTTATACATTCCTGTGGGAGTTCACACTCACTTCCAACATAAGATATCCGATTTTTGGTCCGGCCCTTTGGTTTGTATCCCTGATAGCACAGCTCTGTGCTTATGTTAAGCTTAAGATTTTGACCACACTTCTATATTGAAAGCTCTGTACACTTTTAGAAAGCTATCCTGAATAATTGTCCTCAGCGGGGTTTCTTTCTGCAACCACAAAAGCCTGCGATTTTGCCAGTGACCGTGCATGGATTTAAAGAAGGTAGGTTTGCTTTGCCACAGTGACGTAAAGACAGGGACAATTGGTATGCTATAGGACTACACACTGAACTAGTTAGATAATTGCTCAGTTGCACAGTTCCTTATGCAATTAAGATGGACCTTGGCTGAGGATGGCATTCACTCTTGGTTTGAGGGTGTTCTTGTTCCGAGTGGTGGAACAGAGCTAAGCTTGGATGATGGACCGTAACAGTGCATTTCCAGAATTATTAATATTTATTTTTAAGTATATCCTTTACTTTTGAAGTTCCAAGCTAACATTTGGGAAAAATGTACAACGTTCTCTTCAGGGAATATAGATTGTGAAACAGACCATTCCTTGTGTGCATGTACAAAGAGACACAACATGGGAGAGTGGGGGGAGGGAGAAGCAGCACATGATTAAAGTAAAAAGCACAAGAGCCGCCAAGCCATTATTCTAGCTGTGTGCCTTGCCAAGCCAGATGCTCATCCCATCCATTAGGTTCCCTACCTGACACTCCACACGTAGCTACAGCACCAGAGCCATGAGAGCTCTGTAAAGTGTGCAACAGTCATTTGGGCTCTGTAAGCTATGTGGAGTCTATTGTAATAAGTAAATAATGATTGCCTCTCAATCTCCTAAACCACCACACACCGTCAAAAAGATGCTTACCAAGTGTATCGGATTAATACAAAACTGGAGGTCAAAGACCAAGTTGTTCTGGAGCTATAAGGCTAAAAACAACATTAGAACAACATACTACAAGTGAAGCCCAGCTTAGTTTTTGACCCACTACAACCTCCACACCCTTTGTCCAAGTTACTCCACAGTTCCCAAACTGTACTCTGACCATAGACTGGGAATATGATGTTTAAGGCATTTTTGGCAAAGTTAGGTCTGTGTGTAGGTATGAGGAAAATCAAGCTTATAATGAGGAAGCCAGCTTTAATCTTAGGTCTCTAGATACTAATGGCTCAATATAATGCACCATGAAAATAGAGTAGAATGTGCCTCATCCTATACAACATACATTCCCATAGAGCCAAACCTACATCACATCACATTTAACTATGTCTGACCCATTCGTTAGCAGAGGTTAGGCCTATAGCTTAGGAAGCATGTAGTCAGAAGCACTGATTCATTGCTTAAGGAACTCACAGTGGAATGGTATGCATTTCCAAAGTGCCTACAAGTCAACCTGCAGTGTAAGGAACACCACGTGGCTCACAATGCTTGTGGAAGCCAATAGTAACAAAATAATTCTGCATTCCCATGTCCCAAAAGACATTAACTCTCATGCAGACCGACTTACTAACGCAAATGTTGGAGCTTCTGGGCCAAAAAAATCTGTGAATTATGACAAGCCATAAAAAAGTTAGGAAAATGTCCAAGAAATGAGATCACTTCAATATTGTTAGACTTTCTTAAATACCTTATTCAACTGAAATGTTCCAGAACAATTCTCATCCGATGCAAATTCACATATGAAATCCATTTTTGGATTAGCCACATTAGGGGACATGTTAAAATTGGGTTTTATAATGAAAGACACGCATCAGCCTTAACTACGGAATAGACAAGTCTCTCTCCAAAATACAAGGCTCACTTTACCTTTCATTAATAACAGTGCACACATTTGATTTTGACTCCAGTGTGAAGGTCAACCAAACAAAATACCACATGTATATGATCACATGCACAGACAAGAGCATGCACATCTGTGCACCTGTATACATACACAAAACTTGATTCACCAATAAAAGTGGTGAGTTCACTGTGCTGTTATTTCTGTAAATTTTTGGAGAATTGCGGATTTAATTAGGTGTAAGCAGTGTCAGGAATGAGATATATTCTGACATCTGGTGGCAAACTATGGGAATTGCAGTGAGCCTTGCAAAATAAGTCTGGGGCTGATCAATTTGCATAGACACACCCACTGCGCCTAGCCTGAGCCCACAGCAGCCCACATGGCCACTTCGGCTGATGAGGGAGCCCCAGTTTCTATGTTATTGGGGCAGGAATGATAAAGTGATGTTACTGTGATTATGTGAATGAAGGACTATGGACATGTACTTGGCCCTTGTTATGATGGAGGGACTCGCCATCATCTAGGTAGCACTCACTGGGCAAGGGCCATGCGTTTTCAGAACACTGTGAGATTGAGAGAGGTGATGGACAAGCACCTATACCTTTTGGTGAGGGTGCTGTCTGAGGGCCTCCCAGGCCTATTGCACCCTGCCTCTCTCCACTGTGGAATATCAGAATTGAATTTTGCTTCCATTAGGAGCCTGGTTCCAGGCTGCTGAGCTGACAATTGCTTTGGGATCACTGGTGCACCTGTACTAAGGCTCCCCTACTGTGAGCTGAAATCACTTAAGAGCTGAAATCACCTAAGAGCTAAAGAAATCACTGAGTGCTGTCTTAAGTAGGGGGGACCTGGAAAAAGTGCAGAGTGGCTGGTGCAGCAGAGCAGTCCCTGTGACGGCTAGCGGAGTGACTGGTGCAGCAGAGCTGTCTGTCGACTAGCGGAGGCGTTGGTGCTGTGGGCAGAGTGACCGGCGCGGCAGAGCTGTCTATCACCTAGCAGAGGCGTGGGTGCTGCGGGCAGAGTGACCGGCGCAGCAGAGGTGTCTGTGTGTTGGCTAGCAGAGCAGCTAGCGGATCAACGGCCAGAACGGTTCACAGGACAGCCAGCGGGGCGGAGCAGAGCCGATTGCGGTGAGAGCTGCAGCGGAACCTCACGGAGAGGCGGCGCAGTCAGCCTCGGACCACGTGAGGTGCCCCGTGCCCTACCCTCCATCTCCACCCAGGCTGGAGGTAAGACTCTGCAAATTGACTTTTGAACTCTGCACGGACCAAGGACAGAGACTCTTGGGATGTTGGACTTTTGGGACTATTGAGTGACTTTTTGGGGTTGTGGAACTCAAGAGCCAAGGGGAAGGCCACGGCCTATTTGCTGGGAGGGGGGCTTCTGGTTCATGGTTTGGTTTATTAACCTTGTTTGTGGTGTTTCCCCAATAATATGCCACATTGTTTCTCCCTGTTATTAAAAGGCTTTGGTACACTCAGACTCTGTGCTTGCGAGAGGGGAAGTATTGTCTCTTACAGATGCCCAGAGGGGTGGTATATGGTTGTCCCAGGTCACTGGGTGGGGGCTCGAGCCGGTTTTTGTATTGTGCTATTGGAATGGAACCCCTGGATACTGAACCCGGCCCTTGTTGCTGCCAACTCTGATGGGCAGAAGGGTTACATAGGTATGGCTGAGAAACTGAAAAGCATCATGTTATCCAAAAATTCCAGCAGCAAAGTGTTCTGATGGCTAGTTTGAAAACTCCTTTGTAAGGCAGATGATTGCAGGAGGATAGAAAGCAGAAGCCACACGTGGACATGACTGCAGCAGCAAACCAAGTAGCATCTGGTAGTGCTAGGCACTATTGTTCACAACAAGTAATCAGAACAGCTCTCATACGCACACAGAGTAGCTTGTTAAATATGAATAACGCTATTACTGGCATGCACCAATATCAACCAATGGCCCACAATTTGTAAAAGATTATTTGATTTTAAAAAAACAAAATATATAGAACAAGTGTAACAAAATCAGATGGCAAATCAGGATGGCGGGGGGCGGGGGGAGAAGAGATAGAAAATAGGAAGAAATGAACAAAGAGGAGGAGAAATTGGAAGAAATAGAGGAGCACGGTCTTGGAGAAGTAACTGGTAATGCTTTATATTCCAGACACACAGAAAATAAGTGGAGGAAGTAAATGTCTGTGACCTCTCAGTTTCAATAAGAGAAAACAAGGAGTTTGGCTCAGTAAGTCACCTAGTGCACACCTGGAAAGAAACTCTCTGCAACCCCGGAAGCCAAAGAATCCCCGGGGGTGGTGCCCAACTCAGAATTACTGGTTTTCTTTCTAAGGTCATGATAAAACTTTATCAGGGTAGGGGAAGCACAAAGAGAAAGTAAAAGACAGCTACTTCTGCTGAAAGGCTGCATAGGACTGGCCTCTAGCCTTAAGTGTTGCCTCCGGCTCAAGAAAGGCACAAACTTGGAACATCAGAGGTTTAGCAAACTTGGGCTGGCAGAGCTGTGCAGAAGGTGTTTCTGCACCAATCTGCATTGTACTCTGCTCTGTGTCCTGTGCTATCGATCTATGAATAGGAGAACTGCACATATGGACTAGTGGCGGGGGTGGGGGGCATTGGTGGAGAGCCCAGGAGTGGAACAACAGGGAGAGGCTGCACACCAGAATCAAGGCATATTGGCTGGGCAGTGTGGGTAATCCAGGAATGGGAATAGCAGGGGGCTGCAAGTCCGGACTAAGGTGCATTGACTAGAGTTGTTTTTTGGTCTGCCCTCGATGTACTGCTCAGATGTGGAGGAGATCTTACATATAGATGTTCCTTCTGCTGAAGAACATCCAGGTTTGAGGGACTATAGGGGGTCTCAAGTTCTTCAGCATGCAAATAAAACAACCGCTATCTGCTTCTAACAGCTTACTGCACCGATTCCTCCTTGAAATACAAAGCAGCCAGAGAGATGGCAATCTTCGCACACTCACGCCTTATTTTTCATAATTATGCATCATTAGGGTTTCATAACGACCAATTTAATCACTTTTGCTGTTTAGAGGGCTATAACAGCCAATCACGGTAATGGATTTGGTATTTGGTAGGAACCATTTAATGCCCAAGAGCCCTTGTTCTAAGCCACTTGATGCCACTTGAGCTTGACAGACAGACTCTTATTAGTGCAAGTTGCAAAACCTCCTGGATGAGGCTCATTTCTTTTAAACAAACTCTATTCACTGATCCCCAAAGTATCTGACGGAGGACATCTTCCAGCTTGCGCCAGGATATACACAGGTCAGCAGAAGTCAATCAGGGTCAGTCTCCAATGGGTATTCCTTTATATATTACATAATTCTCTCCTCATATACCAATTAAAATCTGAGTTGTAGGAAGAACCCATGGAAATATCAGCAATGCTGCTGATGGTACCAAATCTCTCATCCTGGCCCTTGTAGCCCTATCTGCTCTCAGGATAGGGAACCATGATCTCTGAAACAATTCACTGAGACTGTTGCATACACACAGAGTCATATTATGTGCTGTATATTTGGAGAAGGTATACTGAGCATTCTTCGTACCAAACAAAGAAACTGCATTCCTGCTTTAAATGAAAACTCAAGGTAGCCTTGACTGTGGAGTTGCAACTAGCAGTTCCATAATCTATACACTCAAAGGCTGGACAGCAATGGCAGCAGTAATAGGAATTTCACCAACACTAAACATCTTGTATTAGATGGACTGACCTACTAACTCCATCATGGGACCAGTGAGAACAGGCCTCAAAGTTTGTAAAGCTCCAGCTCAGAACACAATTTTTGTTAACCGTGTCTTTCCTAGAGAACCGATTAGTCCTTCCTTTTTTCCTCCCCTTTCCCATGACACAAGGAGGAAGGGGCATGCAGTGAGATCAAACGGCTTGTAAATGTAAAAGCAATAAAGGAAACATACCTCCATGCAAACAGTCTACCCGTAGAACTCACGAACATAAACACAGACTGAATAAATGGAAATCAGAAGGCCCAAAGCTATGATTCAAGGACTGCAGTAAGATCATGCCTAGTGAACAAGCAATCAGTGAACCAAAATTGGTGTGCTGGAAATGAGGCCTAGAGGACAAAATAATGAAAGGATGGGCTATTTCACCCATCCCCTCCCCCACTCCCCGCCCCTCAAGGAGAGACTTTGGAGGGTGAAAAATTAGCAGTGGTGGAAAGTCAGTGTAACAATTGTTAACTGAAAGAAAGGGAAGGAACAAGCTTTGCCATCATAGCTGCAACCCTCACCGTTTCACGGGACACTGGGATCCACCACGACATTACTGGGCCCTTTTTCCTCTGATCCTGAGACACATCCTGACAAATTGGGCCAAAACAAGGATTGAGATATCACCACCATCTGCACTGGTTCCACGTGAATCTCAACCACCACCCGGGATGTGATGTCTCCTCAATGAGACGGGATGTGGTGTCTCCTTTCCGTCTTCAGCAACTTATTTCTTCTCATTCCTATCCCTCTCCTTTTTCTTCTGTCTAAAGAGAGTCTGGCTTAGCTGGACAAGACTGTGTATTTTACTACATCGCTGCAAGTCTGGGACCAGAAAGAGGCAGCTAAAAGCAATATCCCAAACAGAGCCCACTGCCAGTACAAATTTGCCAGATCTCAGAGTGTAATGCCTGTATTTTACCTGCAGTAAAGTTTCAAGTGAGAGTCAACACCAGAGAGAAGGTACTGTGACAGAGTCAGTCCAGAAGGATATAAGAGAGTGCTGGAAGGCAGGTATATTAGTCTCAGGATGTGCAGGTCCCTGTTCCTTGGATAGCCAAACAAAGGCTATTCCAGGCCAATCAAGACACCTGGGGCCAAATAAGAACCTTCTAGAAAGGAGTAGAAACAACTAGCCTAATTGGGACACCTGAAACCAATCAGGGACTGGCTGAAACCAGATAAAAGCCTCCCAGTTAGTCAGGTGGCTGTGAGTGTCAGGAGCTGTGGAAGGAAGTTATGCTGTTGGTGAGACTGAGTGGTGGACAACATATCATAGAGAAGGAAGGAGGCCCTGAGGTAAGGGTGAAGTGGAGTTTGAAGAAGCGGGGACTGCTGTGGGGAAGTAGCCCAGGGAATTGTATTGTGTTTTGTGGATAAAAGGTCAGCCATCTTAGCTGATACTATTAGGGTCCCTGAGCTGGAGCCCAGAGTAGAGGGTGGGCCCAGGCTCCCCCCTTTTCCCATCTTCCATACTGGCCTGTGATGAAGGTAACTCACTAGGTGGTGACTCTTGCCAATTATACTGAGAAAGGGAGGTCACTCTGGGGCCTAGATAAGTTTCCGAGGCCCCTAAATCTGCCAGGAAGCGCAGGACCCACAAGTACAAACTTGGAGCTTTGTCACAGTACATTTTCCAATCGGACCCGTTTTCTCTCCTTTTTTGCATGCATTTGTCCTATCTGTTAGAGAATGGGATCAGATTTGAGATTGGCTAGAGGAGTTATTGTTCAACTAGCGACTTTCCCCTCCTCCCCCCATAAAAGGACAATTACTACCATTTTTAATACCAGAGGATAGTCTTATGAAGGAAACCTCCTGTTTGGCACTCTACAGCTAAAGAGAAAGGAAACAAGAGATTATTAAAAAGAAAGCCTTGCTTTATTCTTCAAACGCTTTAGCTGTTTTGTTCTTTTCTCTCCATTTCTGCTTAAGAAATGTTGAATGATGTGTTTGCCATGGTACTAAGCTGGCTGAGATCTCTAGATATCAAACCCCAAACCTTATTTAACACTGTTTAATACTGGGCATCTCCAGGGTCACGTTAACGCCTTGACTCTTTGGGCCCATATATTCAGTCTAAATGTAGTAGCTTATGCCCCAACCTGAGTTGGAGCACAGAGGCCATGCCAGGCAGTGGTCCCTGCTCCTCACAGCTGATCTGCACTGAGTTATGCTCCCCACAATTCCTCCTGCTGCTGCACAGTTTGCTCCTGTGACCCAGTGAAGTTGAGGGGGGTCACTGACTGTGATTTGAGTTCAGAAGGACTGATCTGTTCCACTCAGAGAGTGAAATAACACAGAGAACACCTCAGTGCTGTTTCCCCCTTTATATTTTCCTGGTGCTGGAGGGAAAACAGGAGAGAGAGACACACACACATTTTAAAGTGCAGCATTTAAAGAAACAAATTTCCAAGCCCCATACTGTTCACACTCACCAGAAAGGAAGGGGGAGGTTGTTCCAGGAGTTAAGACTGAAGATGCAAATCAAACCCCTTGCAAAGGAGGGAGGGGAAAATGAGGGGACAGACAGCAAACCCGTGCCAAATTCAGCCGTACTGCATGGGGGGTCCAAACGCAGGGCTACACCCATTTCCGCCAGGCCTGTGTTCGGAGCCTGGAGGAAAGCTCCTCGGTGTGGGAGGCAGACTGACAACTGAAGTCTCTACAAGTCATCATCCTGAGCAGCCTCAGGTTTTCTAGCCCTTACAGCTCATCTTTTTACTCTGCGCCTGTCGGCCTTTCAGAAGAGCATCTTTCAAATTCTGCTTCCTTCGTTTCCTTTCCCAGCGCATGCCCACCCACGCACCATCCCCCCAGTGACAGCTGCATGCCAACTTACCAGCCTCCTGTGATCACAGAGCAACAAAGTGTTCGTCACTAGCTTATACTTCAATCAGTCCCTGCTTGCTTGATGATGTAAAGGTGGAGAGCACGATGCATTACTAATTAGCATGGCTGTATGTCTTTTTATCCATAAACCTCAAAGCCTTTTCCAACGATGGGCCTGCATCAT
The DNA here is from genome assembly GCA_007922305.1 of Dermatemys mawii. Lineage (NCBI taxonomy): Eukaryota > Metazoa > Chordata > Testudines > Dermatemydidae > Dermatemys > Dermatemys mawii. Next base: position 28,307,110 of record ML677351.1, read on the forward strand.
TATCACTATTTTATAGAGAGGGAAACTGAGGCAAAGGAAGTCAGTGACTTGCTCAAGGGTCACACAGAGTGATTCAGTAGCAGAAACAGACATAAAACCCAGCTCTCCTGATGCCCTACCAAATGGATCACACTTCCTGGGTGAAATAGCATGCCAGACTACAGTTACCGTGATATGTAGATACTGCCACACCACATATTAAACAGAGGCCTGGCTGGGAAGGGGGTGGAGGGAACACATAGGATAGGAGGCTTGTGGGTGATAAGAGAACATTCCGATTTTCCTCCCTGCAATACAAGATCATAAATCCATCCAGCCTTCTTCCTTGCCCCTTAGAGACTACTGAGTCCAGCTCAATTATTTCTGAAGCCGGTATCTGTTTGACAAACATAGCTTCCTGCCAGCATATTTTCCAGTTATCACTGGAGCCAGCAGTTATATGCCAAGCAGCCTCATGACTGGGGTTGGTGCAAGGCAGAGAGGAAGGAGGAGACACAGGGGCAGAGAAGCAAGAGAGTGTGAGAAATGCAAGGCAGTGAGACTTTAGGGCTGTGTATGAAACTAACACTGCAGCTTCAAGAGCGTGTTCACTGCAGTGCACAGCCCAGGACAGAGCTGTCATCAGCCTTTACTGGGCCCCATGTAGGAGGAAGCTGTGGAAAGAGCCAGCTCCTGCTTCAGTGCGGGACATGATCAGGCCCTAAGAAGCAAAATGGAAAAAAAAACAAAAAAAACACACCACACACCCCCACAAACTTCCTTTGAGAACTGCCCGGAGAAACTCCTAACTTTTCCTTCTTATTACTCAGGCTCATTTCTACACACAAACACACACACACCCTGCTGGGATGAGAGAGGGAGCAGCCTGCTCACTGCAAGGAAAAGAATAGACATATTATTCTTAAGAAGAAAAATGGAAAGGTTGCATTTTTTCCTAAAGAGAGAGCTCTGAAATGTGCTTATGCTGGAAACGTTAGAACTCGTGACGCTCAGTGTTTCTCCCATTAATGCACCTATCGCCTCTTTGCATCTCAGGAGTCGCAAGAACAAGAGAGTTTTAAAGCCTGAGTAATGTTCAATATCAGCCTACAGTTCTATAGCCCTTTTCATCCCAAGCTGCTCTAAAAAACAGTCACACCACCCCCAGAGGTGGCTGCAGTCCAGGGGGAAGAGGGCAGCAGACTGCACAACAGTGCTAAAAGTGGGATGTTAGGGCCAGAGAACCTAGGGGAAACACTACTCCTATTCAGTATCCCCTGGGCCATTTCAAATATGTACAGAGCAGCTTAATTTTTAAGGTCTCATATAAAAGGACCCTCACACAGGTCATCAGAGAATGGATAGACCACCAAGTAAACACACAACAGCTCCCTAGCAAAGGCAAGCAAAAATCAGAGCTATTGAATGCCAACATGATTAAACAAAAGGTGATGGGCAAAGTCACCCTGGCACCGTATTTAGAGGGTGGCGTTTTGGCAGCATTTCAGCAGCAGCTCACACAGCTGCTGGGTGCTTCCAGGTACATCTCCGAAGTGCCGCAGAAGCGGATGGGGGCCGTGCAAGCAGCCGCCAAAATGCTGCTGCCACCTAGGGTGGCAAAAAAGCTTACGCTGGCCCTGCCTGACTGTCACTCACTCCCCGGACTAGAGTTGAAGAAGAGAAGAATGTGGCCTATTTCCTGACTTACCCAAACAGCCAGAAGACTTGCACCACCAAGAAAGCCCCACTCCCTCTCTGCCAGTGAGGCAGAAGAGGGAAATCAAACTGCTAAGAAGATAAATGTTTCATGCATCAGCAGTGTTTGCACTGGAACATCAGTCCAGGCAGTGGGACCAGATGGGGCATGGTTACAACACAAGTGATCTATGAGCAGCATGTGTGTGTCTGAGCATGGAAGGAAGAAACCAAAGTAGTCTTCTGTGTGTGTGGAAAGAGCAAGGTTTCAGGATTAGTTTAACACAGAGGAGAAAAGGTGACGATATTTTCAGGCTCCCAGGCCATGCAGGAAAGGGAGAAAATTCTTAGACGTAAAGAAAGGGGATGGAGGTTGGGAGACTGGGAGGAGAATACGGAGGCTGACAGCTTTTGATGCCTTCCAAGGAGCCTTCAAACACTTCAAACTTCAGCTTTTATCCCAGACTCTCTGTGAGCCAGTGTCCATTTTTACACTGTTGGGGAAAATGAAGACAGGCTGAAGATCTTTCACAAGAATCCTAAAAAAACCCCCAATAGTGACTACAGAAGGCCCAGTGGGGGAGCAGGGATCTCTAAAGAAGAGGCTGTAATCAGGGGTCAGTCCAATATGTTTAAGTACTACACTCCTTGTTTGTGCAAAGGCAAGGAAGGGAAGGGAAGCAGAGAACTGGAGGAGCTGGTGCAGCAGCAGTAAGAAACAAAACCCCAGATGTATGCACAATAAGTTTCTTCCTAAAGATTTTGCTCCTGGGGTTTTGAGGATGCACCAGAGACTAAATCCAAATGGATTTAGATAACCAGAAAATCTTCTTTTCGCTCACCATCACTTAGTGTTTTTGGCTTTTGACCCCATACTAGGGGTTTTCTGGTTATCATCTTCTTGTGGCAGTCCCTGGTTCTTCCTTTGGGTGTCATGTGCAGCCTCAAGCACATTGATGGGTCTTTAGATATAAAAGAACAACAACAGGGGGAAAATGCTAGACAAGTGCTTGAGAGATCCCTAAATGGGCCAGGCAGCCACCTTCAATCTTGCTCCTTCCCAGAACATCCTGGTTCCTTGATATTGGGAGTTGTGCTAACGAGGGACCTTCACATATCTGAAACACCTGGCATGTTGGGTACTATGGCTTCCACATTAGGAATTATCCTGATCGCCAACAGTTAAGCACTGAAGAATGAAACTTAATATCCCTTCCAATACTTTTATCATAAATTATAACTATGGATAGTCTTCTTATCCATGGAAGCATCCAATCCCTTTCTGAATCCTGATAAGTTCTTGGCTTCAGCAATTTATTGTGGCAGTGAGTTCCACAGTGTACTTACATGTTACAGAAAGAGTATTATAAAATACTCCTTCCTTATGACATATAGTGCTGGGACATAGAGCTACCTCCTGCCCTCTCAAAACATTGCAGTGTATGAGTGACTGCTGTAAGATTCAATGAGATTTGCTTGTGCCCTGTGTGGAGAGAATCAGTCCAGTGTGTTTAATAGGCCTTCTCATTCCTCTTTGTTTCTACCACTAAATGGAATTGGGGTTTGCAATAATTTTGCTTGTATTCTGCTCTATTTAGGTTCTTATACAACACATCACCAGAGCATCCTAGCTCCTGCTTTGAGCCATATCACCTAATTTTTAGCTATAGATGATCAGACATCTGAGAGAAGTTGTGGTGTTCTTTTCAGAGAGCCTTATCACCAATCTACCTAGCTATGCTAACAAAAAACCCCACATAGATGCGGCTATACTGACAGAAGGTGGTTTATGTTGACATAGTTACCGGCATTTGTGGAGGTGGTGTTCCTACACTGACAGGAAAACCCCACTCTGCCTAGGCAGCTATGCCGGCATAGCTATGTCATCATAGGCTTGGTAGTGTAGACATACCCACAGAATTGAGTTGTTTGCAGCTGAACTGGTTTGGCAAAAGTCTTTCATGCTGAACGGGTTTAAGGATCAATGCAGATTTGCCCCATTGCGATATGGCTATTTAAAACCGTAGGGCACTGCAACTTCATATAGGTACCTCTACCACAGTTCCAGCCACAACACCAAGCAGCAGCACACTGGGAGAGTTCAGAAGGCAACTGATGCATTGTGGGAATAGCAGTGGAAAGACTAGTTGAACCATTTCAGCTAGCCCACCTCCCTACGGACATTAAACAGATTCAGACTGAAGCGATTCTTAGGCTTACTTTCTAGGGGTTAAATCACTTCCTAAAATGATAAATATTTCTAGTGCAAACAAGATCTTGTCCTCAAGATCACAAAAAAAAAATGTTGTTAAATCAACTAAGCATCTAATATACCTTTGAATAAGATGGAGGGGGGATTTAGATTACATATCTCTAGATAGTAATAAGAAAGCTTTTTCATGTTCGGTTTTTAAAGTCCCTAAGACTTTAAAGGGATCAGGGTGACATTAAACAGCTCAGCAGGTGGAGTAGAGTGGGTAGGGAGGAGGAGGAGGGAGTGATTCATTAGTCTGAACAAACTCAAATACAGAAAAAAAATACAGTACAATTAGTGTGTTCTCAAACAAAGGTGCCACTTGCATTCTGCCAGTAACTAAGTTACTGGATTCTTTTCTTGATCATGCACAGAGAGGTTGAATCACAGGCCATGATCTGAGAGGAGCTGCTTCAGGGAGAATAATGCAACGTCACTGACCAAGGCTAGGTGTGCTGTCTGATATAGGCCTTATAGCCTCTTCTTACCACATCTGAATGGCAGTGTCAGATGGTGTAAGGAAGGCCCTGGCATTACTAGCCATGCTTGGGTAGTGGCAAGATAACAGGTGTTAAGGTGCAAACCCATCTATGAGAAAAAGAGGCGTACTTTTTAAAAATGTGAAAGGCATGACAACATGCAATATAACCCATACTAATCTCCCCAAACTGTGTCACAGGGAAGAGCAGCTGGGACTTTGCCCCTTATGGAAATGAGAGAGCCAGGATATTCCCAGTGAAAGATTTCCAGCAGTGACAGTTAATAAGTGTATCCACTCCATACAGCTAATCATACATACTTATCCCCACTGTAGGTAAATGAAGCACAAATTTCCTGACAAGTCCAATTCAGGTGGTTCTGATCACATTCCATGGGTTAACTTCACAAGCCAAGATGCCAGGCGATATCCAGTAGAGCTAGCTAAGCACCCTGGGCAAGAGAGATCAATAAAATGGTATGGAAGAGGAAGGTAGTAATAGAATTAGAACCTAGATCCCAAAAATTCCCAGGTGAAAGCTTTGCCATCCAAGCTAGAAGAATAGTTCCAACTGATAGAAATTATGATTATTAGACTCGATAGTAAGGATGCTTTGGCTTTACGATCCACCAGCCTGAAGAGGAAAATTGTTCTGCTGGTGAACTGTGGTTACTTTCTCTCCACCTGTGTGTGACACACTTTCTGGGGTACCCAGAATTCTGAGGCCCCTCACTAGCACATGCTGTTCGCATGAGAAGACCTTGTCTGTGCCTGCCCTGGATCAGCTCCTCAACTCCACTGGCCACAACCAACAAAAACACTCCCCTTTAGCCCTTGCAGGCCCTGGTGTCTCTCTACAGCTGAGTGATAGAGAGCTTGGGGTTTAGAGTGTCTAAGGGTCTTCCCGGAGCATGTAGCAACTGTTCCAGAGATATGCTGCTTCTGAAAAACCAGAACCACCCATCTTACCAGTTTCACCTCAAATCACTACTCTCCTTAACTCACACCACTTAGACACTTCCTATAATACAGCTTTCAGGATCTATGGATCCTGCACGTCTACTTCATCCAGTGCACTAAATGCCCCAACAACTATTAGGAGGCTGAAACCAGCTAATCACCATGCTTCCAAATGAATTCTCACAGGAGAATGATAAAAAGACCAAAAACACCCACTCACCTGTGGGTGAACACTGTTCAAAGTTATCACTCTATTGCTGACCTCTCAGTCCTCATCCTCAAACAAAACCTATGCAACACTTTCAAAAGTGGAAGCCTAAACTAATTACTCTGCTAGACACTAAAATTCATGAAACAAAACAGAGACACTGGATATATGGCTTATTACAACCATCTGTTACCCACTAACGCACTCTTTTTGTCCTAGGACTGTAGAGGTATTAACAGTATTTGAGGTATTCCTCAAATGGTACCTTGGAATATGTGACAACATCTCATGCTAAACAATCTGTTCTACCTTGCATTTAGTTGGGACACCGAGTACTTTTCCCAGACCTCCACCTGGCTCAAAAGCTCTCTCATCAACAGAAGTTGGTCCAACAAGAGATATTACTTCACTCACTGTGTCTCTCAGCACTTACATATGTTTAGAATGAAAACAAGTAAACATTTATTTAACAAAGTACAGAGATTCGAGTGATAGCAAGTAATAGTATTGTTAACAAATAATTACATATATTTATAAAACATACATTTGAGAACCTAGACTTACTTTACTAGATACCTTCATGTCTTATAGACCAATAGTCACCCAAAGTCCTTCCAGCATTTTCCAGTCAGGCGTGGCTGTGATTTTCCAATCATGAGACAAATCACACTGCTAGCTTGCCTCCTCAGCGAAAGATCCAGCGGATACCTCTACACTCCCAGATATATCCCAACAATCCACAGTCTTTATTCAGACATGATTCCTTCTGTTTGTTTTTCCCTCCATACTCCTTTCTTATAGATTTTGCACTCTCTTGGTTAACCTGTGGCTCAGTACGCAAGTAGGGATACATTGTGGAGTATTCAATATGCCATACCCAAATAGCCAGACAGGGAGATAGGTGTCTGTTACTCCCTACCTAAAAGAAACCTGTTTGAAGCATGTCACCTCTTGGTGACCTGCCTTTATTTCAAGGCTTTAGGAACATAATTTCTAGTATAGATGCATAACATGTCAAATATTATCCTTACATACATTTCACAGTTATGTTGACCAGAAAACTACTGGCTCTTACTAGAACTTTACATGTCACTGTTTGGTGAACTACTGTGGACATACCTGATCTAGGGGATCTCTGTAAAACCCTAGGCATCCCCCAAACACTTTTTGCCAGTTGGCGTTGAGAGGTCCCTGGGTCATGAACTACTCATTCTAAATCCATCTCTGTGCCGCCCTGACAGTAACGAAGAATGAATTGGGAGCTGATGACATCCCAAGGAATGACATTTCAGATTTCGTTACCAGAGTACCGCCACAAATTAAAGCTGATTTGCATTGATATTTGCCATCTGAATTATTAATTAAAAGGATTCTTTTTCCCTTGCTTCAAATGATACAGGCAATAGCAAGTCACAATTTAGCAATCTCATGCGGGAGGAATGGGAGCTTCCTACAGGCATCTTCTGGGCTTGGAAACTTGTAGCTAATGTGAGAAAAAAAATGTCTGATTTTTCTCCACACCAAGGATGGGAGCGGGAGAGAAGGCAAAGAATAAAATGATTTTTAATCAAGAATTTTTACTTCTCACATGCACCCATCTATCTTTCTGTGCATGGTAGTTCTAGCGAGTCCATCCCCATGGGATCCAAGCATCATGAGAAGCATCCCTTTCTTTCACTGTATGAGCAATGGTCCATTTTTTTCCCTATCACACGTATTCTTCTTTTCCACTTTCCAGCTGGCAAGAAGTAATTCCATTCTTCCACTACTAGCCCAGGTGATTAGACAAAAAGTGTGCAATGAATAAACTGAATGAAAGAAAGCCGAGAGAAATAAGTCAGCCAAACCTTTCGGTTACCGTACAAAACAAAGGTAATGCTGTCCCTGAGATTTTTCACACTCTTTCCACCTGTCCATTAGTCCTCATACGTAGGCAGGATAAGCAGGGAATTAAATTCCTTTTTCTCTGCAATCATGTGTTACACCATCCAGCCATGTTCTACAGCGCTCATTTCGATTTGGTCCACTAATCTATCTTCTCCACTAGGACTGTGTCTAACATTCCAAGCCTTTGGCCTTCAAATAGCCCCCATTTAGAAAGAAAAAATAAAACAATTTTTTTAAAAAAAAGAACCTGCCAGAGAAAAGTGGATAAAATGAAAGGAGAGAATGAAACCTTCACTGGTATGACTGGGTTATACACAGGGACAGTATTAAGGACTGTAATGGTGCTGTTTCTGGCGGGACCCAACTGAGAGTGCCAAGTCAGGACAAACTCCTTCAAAACAGGGCAGTTACAGCCCAAAGCTGGGGTTTCTCCACCTCTAAGGCAAACCAAACCAAAGACAACTTCAGTTTTATCCCACAGGCTAAACCACGAGTCACACAAGTAATTCCCTTAGACACTCCAGCAGCCACTCGTTATGAGGCAAATGGTTATGAAAACCAATTCCTCAATAAAAGAAAGGTTCTCCTGATCCCAAGGGACCAGACCCCAGACCCAAGTTAATATACAAATCAGATCTTACCCACAAATCACGCTGTTGCCAATCCTTTAGAATCTAAAATCTAAAGGTTTATTCATAAATGGGAAAAGATATAGGTGAGAGTTAGAATTGGTTAAATGAAATCAATTACATACAGTAATGGCAAAGCTCTTGGTTCAGGCTTGCATCAATGATGATTTGAACCTGCAGTTTATTCTAAGTCTCTGGAATACAAACATCCACCGCTGGGATGGGTCAATCAGTCCTTTGTTGAAAGCTTCTGTTGTAGCAAAAGTTCCTTCCAGAGGTAAGAAGCAGGAATGGAGGTGGGACACCACCCTTTTATAGGATTTTCCAGGTGCAAGAACCCTCTTTGTTCTTACTGGAAAATTACAGCAAAATGGAGTTTTGGGGTCACATGGGCAAGTACCATGTCCTTGCATGACTTAGGACTTTCAGGAAGCAGCCATTACTCACATGCTACCTTGCACATTCTCAGGTAGACTTCTTATGTGGAATGGAGACTTCCAAGCTCTCAATGGGTCATTTGTATAGCTGATGGTCCTTAATGGGCCATCAAGCAGTCTAGGAAGAACTAATACCAACTTGTCTGGGATGTCACCCAGAAGCACAGCATAAGTTTGAGATACAGACAGTGTAGAGCCAATATTCATAACTTTCACAACAAAAATGATACATGCATACAGACAGCATAATGATAAATCAGCAAACCATACCCTGATCTTAGACACCTTATATGACCCCCTTCACATAATATTTGGTGCCACTACAGGACCTTGGTTGCAACAATGATCTATGTGGTCCCAGATTATATCAATAACATCACAGAGACTGATGTCACATTGCTAGAAACAGGATCATCAGCCCACTGGAGAGCTACCTTTCCAGTGATTATCCAAAACCAAGATCTAGGTCTGGCATATTGTGAGATACAAAATCCTAAAATTATGACACTTTGGTTTCTAGGAAAACTAATTTAGATTATTTTTTGAGATTGCTGTATGTGCTAATAATACTAACATTTCTGTAACCAGGAGGCTTGCATGCTGATATGCATCAGGCAGCCTGGTGACCCAGCCATGAACATGTGAAAAATAGGTCTGGATTTTTCAACCAGGTAACCCCTCCAACCATCTGAGAAAGCAGCAAACCCCACCTAAGGGAACCCAGACAGGGAAGCAAGGAACAACTGGTTGTCTTGCCCACTACTGCCTGGGCCTCACCCCGGGTCTGCCCAGAGGCTGTTCCTAGGTCTCACCTCCTGCATGGTGCACTCCTGTGGGAGAAGAACAACGTCATTCCAAAGTGCTGTGGAACTGACCTGGAAGCAGCCCTTCCACCATCCCAGCGTTGAACAATGTGTGGATGGAGAGGAGGGAAGAAGGGAGACTCCCCCACGCCACTGACCACCCACCCAGAAGCTCAGCTCAGAACCCTCAGAAGCCAGCAGCAAGGCCACCATCAATGCATCAGACCCCTACACCAGCCTCAGTATCCCACCCTCCTGCAGGCCCAGCAGGCCCCACCCCCATCTCCCACCTAGCACCCAAAGCCATTTCAGGTTTCTTGCCAGGACCCTAACCTACCTCACAGTCCTTGTTATAGAAAGAAACATGGGATAGTCATCCAGGGTTGAGAACGATTGTGACATGGTTCGTTCACAGAGACCCCCTTGGGACTGTAACCTAATGTGCTAAATTTACCTCTGAGCCCATTTTCCCTGCTGGCTTGAGACTCCAGAATCCTGCCTCGTTGGGCCAGACTCACTAGTCTGCTGCAACACAGACCCAGGTCTGATCCACACCCCAAAAACTGCAGACTTTAACCAAAAACTGCTGAGCCAGCTACCTGTGTCCAGCACCCAGATACCCAGTCTCCAGTGGGATCCAAACCCCAAAGAAATCCATTTTGCTCAGTATAAAGCTTATACAGGATAGAATCATGCATTGTCCCCCCTCTATATCACTGATAGGGAGATGTGCACAGCTGTTTGCTCCCCCAAGTATTAATCTCTTAGTCTGGATTTAATAATAAAATCACTTTTGTTTATTAAGTATAAAAAAATAGGATTTAAGTGGTTCCAAGTGATAATGGACAGAACAAAATAAGTTACCAAGCAAAATAAAAGAAAACATGCAACTCTAAGCCTAATACATTAAGAAACTGTTTACAGATAAATCTCACCCTCAGAGATGTTCCAATAAGCCTCTTTCACAGACTAGAGCTCTTCCTAGTCTGGGCCCAGTCCTTTCCCCTGTACAGTACTTGTTAGTTCCAGCAGGTCTCTCTCATTACTGGGACTTCCTTTGTCCTGCTCTACACCCTTGTATAACTTTGGTATGAGGCAGGAATCCTCTCTCTCTCTGAGTTTCCACCCCTCATTCTAAATGGAAAAAGCAGGGTTTAAGATCCACTGACTTCCTGAGAAAACTACAATGCATTGGTGACCTTCCAGGAAACACCATCCTAGCCACCATGGATGCAGAGGCCCTCTACACAAACATCCCACACAGAGATGGAATACAAGCTGTCAGGAACAGTATCCCTGATGATGCCATAGCACAAGTGGTTGCTGAGCTCTGTGACTTTATCCTCACACACAATTATTTCAAATTTGGTGACAATATATACCTCCAGACCAGTGGCACTGATATGGGCACCCGCATGGCCCCACAGTATGGCAACATTTTTATGGCTGACCTGGAACAACGCTTCCTCAACGCTTGTCCATTCACACCCCTTCTCTGTCTATGCTACATTGATGACATCATCATCTGGACCCATGGGAAGGAAACTCTGGAAGAATTCCACCACGATTTCAACAGCTTCCACCCCACCATCCACCTCAGCCTGGACCAGTCTACACGGGAGGTCCACCTCCTAGACACCATGTGCAAATCAATAACAGTCACATTAACACCACCCTATACCGAAAGCCTACTGACAGCTATGCCTACCTTCATGCCACCAGCTTCCACCCCAGACACACCACACGATCCATTGTCTACAGCCAAGCACTGAGATACAATCATATTTGCTCCAACCCCTCAGACAGAGGCCAACACCTACAAGATCTTCACCAAGCATTCTCAAAACTACAATACTCACACGAGGAAATAAGGAAACAGATTAACAGAGCCAGACGTGTACCCAGAAGCCTCCTGCTGTAAGACAGGCCCAAACAAGAAAACAACAGACCACCACTAGCCATCACCTACAGTCCTCAGTTAAAACCTCTCCAATGCATCATCAGTTATTTACAACCCATCCTGGACAACGATCCCTCACTTTCACAGGCCCTGGGAGGCAAGCCAGTCCTCGCCCACAGACAACCAGCCAACCTCAAGCATATTCTCACCAGCAACAGCACACTGCGCCATAGCAACTCTAACTCAGAAACCAATCCAAGCAACAAACCTCACTGCCAACTCTGCCCACATATCTACACCAGCAACACCATCACAGGACCTAACCACATCAGCCACACCATCACCGGTTCATTCACCTGCACATCTACCAATGTAATATATGCCATTATGTGCCAGCAATGTCCCTCTGCTATGTACATCGGCCAAACTAGACAGTCCCTACGAAAAAGGATAGATGGACATCAATCAGATATCAGGAATGGCAATATTCAAAAACCTGTAGAGAACACTTCAATCTCACTGGACACACCATAAAAGATTTAAAGGTCAGCATTTTGCAGCAAAAAAAACCCTAAGACCAGACTGCAAAGGGAAACTGCAGAGCTGCAATTCATTTGCAAATTTGATACAATCAATCAAGGATTGAACAAACATTATGAGTGGCTAGCTAACCACAAAAACAGCTTCTCTTCTCTCGGTGTTCACGTCTCCAGATTAGCTGCTAGAAGAGGACCTCATCCTCCCTGATTAGAGATAACAAGCTGGTTCAACCTGACTGGACTAACCTTGTTATCTCTAGCCTGGCCCCTGCCTCTTATTTATTCCTGCTCCTGGATACTTCCACTGCATGCATCCGACGAAGTGGGTACTAGCACACGAATGCTTATGCTCTAAAACTTTAGTCAGTCTTTAAGGTGCCACAGGACTCTGTCACTTCTGCAGGGTTTAAGATGGATTCCAGTATCATGTGACATGGTCACACGTCACTGTAGGACCTCATTCTTCATTACCCACATCACGTACACAGGAAGGCTTGCACAGGTAAATAAACCCATTCACAACCAATTGTTCTAGTGGGAGCCATCAAGATCCTAAGCCACTATTAATGGCCCACACTTTGCAATAATTACTATAGGACCTCAGAGTTATACTTCATATTCCTAGTTTCAGATACAAGAATAGTCATCCTATTTGTGTGAACACACTCAGTAGATTATAAGCTTTGTAATATCTTACAAGAGATCTTTTGCATAAAGCATATTCCAATTACCTTCTATTCACACTCATAAGCATATTATGTTTTTTTCGTAGATCTAATTATTCAAAGCTCTAGTTGAGACAGGTGATGAGGGGTAGTCCCTGTTGCATCCAGGCAACAGGGACTACCCCTCCTACATCTCAGAATGATGCAATTCCACATTTGTTTTTTTTAAAAAAAGGGGAGGGGGAAGTGAGGGATCTTTTCCTGGCTAGTCTTGGTGTTGTTTTAATGGCCACTCTATGAAAGCCCCAAAATTGGCTTGGAATATTAGAAGTAATCCCAGTGTGGCTCAATCAGTGGGAAAAGCATGGGTGGGGCACGCAAAAGGGGCATGCCATGTGCAATTTATTGTACTTCTCTGCAATTGATCACATGCATACAACAACCACCATCCCTCTACACCTCTAGTGATCAAAAATGCCCATTACCATAGGCTCTGTACACTGACATTGGTGGTCTCTCTCAAATCCAGAACTCTTGTATTAAATCTTCATGGAAGCCAAAAACAGTGTATTAACTGAAACACTGCTACAAAACGTTTGGAGCATGACAAGGAAATGTCTCCCACTTGAGTACAAAGAGAAAGAATTAGAGGTGAGGACTGAAATTCTGACACAGCAAGGAGATAAAAGGTTCAATAAGAAATGCATCTTATAGCAAAATTGCCCCTAGGGAGTAAGCAGATTGTATAAGCACAACAATTACAAAAACAGGTCATTTTTCTACACACATCAGTGGCACATGCACACTCAGTATTGAGTACAACAGAAGAACCAGGCACTTGATGACACCACAAAGAAATCACACTCTCTCTCAGTCTCTTCCTGGCAGCGTTTTTAACTCCTTTCTCCTTCCATTTCTGCTAGAGATAGGCCAAAACCACAAAATAAAGGTCTGGATTTCAGATGTCCCAAAGCTGTTCAGAGTGGGAGTTTGATTTAGCCCATGGGAGCAAGACAGGAAATGTGGAGCAGAATCTAGACTCTTCCCCCCCAAAAAAAAATTGGGAGTGGGGGAGGAGAAGGGGTGTGCTGGATGCAACATTTGGATTGAGTTCCATCTCTAATTCCCTCAAGTTCTCCTTCTCCCCCTTCTCTGACTCTCCCCATCTCTGGTTGCTGACTAGCATGATGATTAGTTTCACAGTCTCTTGCACTTGAAGTTTCTGCTCTGGCAGCCTGGAGCCTTCCTCAATAAACAAACATTACAATACCTTGTTGTAAATCTTTTATTGAGGGCCTGATTCTGCTCCCATGGGAGTTTTCCCCATTGACTTGAATGGAACCAGGAGCTAGCTATAAATGAGAGTAGGGGAGGAGAACATCTCCCCTCAATGGAAAGCATTTGGGGGCGGGGGGGGGGAGAGAGAGAAGAGGTGCGTGTTCCATTCTCTTCCCTCTGATAAATCTTCAAGGGATGAATAGTCAGGAGACTCCCTGTTTCCCTAGCTGTCTTCCCTATGGGGTCAATGGGGCGAATGGCACGAATGTTTGCTCTCCAAGGCTGCCAATTGCTGCAATAGCAAAGAAGCAATTAATAATGGAACAGAGCTGGCTGATTTCTTGCTCGCTCTGTGCCTTACTGGAGCCTCCTTTTCTGACATTCCATCCTTTAATGGGGTGTAGAACTGCTGTCTACAAGGCTGAAAGTAGCATGTGATGACTCATGTCACCACATGCCTCCTCTCTGATGCAAAAGGACTGGAAGCCAATTTGGTGGTTTTCAAAGGGTCCTACTGGATTTATTATTAAATGGGTAATATCTTCCCCCACCCTTTCTGCTATTAATGGATGCGGTCCCTTTACCCCCACACAGTGTGCCTTGCCGGCACCAGGAATTTCAGCAGCTAGAAATGAAGACAACAGTTAGGATGCAAGCAGAGAGTCAAGCATATACAGCTCCTAATGAACACCATTTAAAACATTCCCTGAGACAAGCTGATTATTATGTCCTGTAGAGCCTAATGTACAAAAATACCCTCCATGCATTTAAAGGGTTCCTTGACATTGCTTATCACATGGACTTACCCGCGTTTGTAGCTGCCAGACTCACTACTGAAACCTCCCCTGGCCACCAGCAGAGTGTATGCAAAAGAGCTATACTGCATGACTTACCTGTTGGGGTGAGGTGTCTCCAGGTGATGACAGGCTCAGGGCGTCCATTTGCCATGCACACCAGGGTCACATTGCTGCCCTCATTCACAGTGACATCCGAGGAGATATTGGAGATCTTTGGTGGAACTGTGAAAACAAAAGAATGATGGAGCAGGTTACCCGGAGCTCTGAGGCCCTATGAGCCTGACTCACCCAGAGTCAGCCATCAAACCCACTCACAGACAGCACTAATTACTGCTAGTAGTATTTGTTAAGCTCCACCACAGCCCAAAAAGCAGAGGAAGTTATAGTCTTGGCCTCAAGAATCTTGCAGTCTAAATAGAGAGGCAAAACAATTCAGGCACAAAATACTCTAGATGACCCAGAGGCTGTTTCTACCTGGCAGCAAAGGCCCGACCTGAGTGACCACTTTTGATGTACTGACAAAAAAAAAAAAATAGTTGCTTGCTGGAGGTGAGACCTCCACTGATGCTGGAGCAGAACTGTGCTCAGTAAGTTTATGGATATTTATTAAGCAGTTGTTATAAGGCAGGAAATTGCTCAAGAAGCAAAGTCTCTGGCTCACTGGCCTTTTCATTTTTGCTTGGTATCTGCATGCCAGCATTTCTCACTTACAGAAGGTGAGTGATCACTCGAGAGCTTCCTGGTGTTGGTGTGTTTAAAGAAGGGATTTGAAGGAAAGAAGGGTTGGCCACTCGGAGCACCAGAGAGAGGAGATGGGTCCAGGGGTAGACAATGACATGGAAGGATACAGAGAATGGTTGTATAGGAGGCTTGGACAGAGAGAAAGGAGCAAGGAAGGGAAAAGGGGGAAAGTGGAATGGAGATCTAGGCAAGGCCGGAGGGAAGCCAGAAAGTATTGAAAAGAACCAAGCTGGACCAGGTGGCCCTTAAGAAGCAGTTTTGATTTACTACGTCTATTGTCTTACACAGTTCCTTGAATGCCAAGAGGATAAATACATCACCACTGAAAATAGTGTTGTTGGGGAATTAAACAACAGGCGTAAGCCATAAAGCAACATAGCTTGCATCCATGTGGCATTCAGCAAGTGTGCCAAATGACCGCAACTTTGATACACTGGGGGGATGGAAGGGAAATACAGAATTGGAAGAGTAACCAACAAAAAAACAAGGAAATAAGGGAAGATGGCTGGGGAGAGAATGTTTAATAATACACCCTCCTGTTAGCTGCTTTCTGACTACTCAGCTATAAGAATGATCCCCCTGGGGATATCACTGCTTCAGATATCTGCCTATGGCAATCACATTGTGTTGCAGTGCAGTACAAACTTCTAGCATCCTGACCGCAGGCTCTTATCATGCTGCTGTTGCTTTATGTTTGGTATGGGTTGGATACTCATAGAACTTGCAAGCAACTTGCATGACTGAACTAGGGAAGCACTAAAGTGTAAGTAGGAGTCACAACTGTCTCAGTGCTTCAAACTCATTTCCACATTCAAAACAGCCAAGTTGGGTCCTTCTACAGTTCTGATTGCTCATCTGGCTGGCTTCTGCAGAGCCAGACCTAGAGGCACTGTGCAAACTTCCTAACTCACACTGGGCACGGACCAAGACTATGTATTAGTTATTATGACATCTCCTGAGCACAGACAAGGTATCCTGATGAACAAGGCACTGTTTTGTTGGTAATATAAACAGTTGCTCACCATAGGCTGAGCTTGCAACTTGCCATGCTTATTTCATTTGTGATTAAAGTGGCCAGATTTTAATCCAATACAACTAACTAGTTAAGAACTGAAGGAGCTATCTAAAGAAAACTCTGTTGTGGAGTTTTGCAGCTGATGATAATATTTCTGTAGCATGTTTCATTCAGAAATAGCCCAATAGGCTTCACAACTAATATTCACTCAATCTGGAACGAAGGGCAGCCGCCAGCACACAGGGCAATGCACCACACTGCGGGAATAAGGAGAAAGGAAATTTTGGCTAAGGACACTAGAATAAACCCTTGTCTCACAGAAAGGGCCATGGGATCTTTAATATCCAGAAGAATGGACAAGACTTTCCCTGGAGGATCCTTAAAATCCCCCATATAGAGGTAACATTTTGTCTATTGTGGGAATTCCAAGGGTTGAGCTGACTTCACTAGGATTTGAATGTGTGACTCCGGGTACCTGAAGGTTAGGCCATTAAGTCTTCCCCTGAGACAGGAGACAGGAACAATCTGTAATTTCTCACATTAATGTTTGACATCCATGCTTCATGCTCAGGAGATGCAGGGGAGCTCACTAAGACTGTTCTTCTCCCCATCCCTCTCATTCTCATCTTTTGAATGTGTGTGGGGAAAAAGCAGAAAATGATCTTGTTTCGTCTACCACAGAGTGAATTGATAGATGCTCCCTTCTCCCAGCCGAGTTGGTTGATGGCCCTTTGGAGGCAGAGATGCCCACACAAATTAACTGGGAGGAAGAAAGGCTGTCCACCTGTTCCACCACATTCTTAGGAATGTACTTAATATCCATGATTGTCCAAAATTACCACTGTCTTCTCTCTCTATGCCCCAATCTCCTGGCCAGTGTTTCAGAGTCAAGGTGAAAACTGAAGAGAGAGCACATAGGACTCTTCTGCACAACTCCCAGTAGAGTGACTGGGCAACAAAATGGCAGATGAAATTCAATATTGATAAGTGTAAAGTAATGCAGATTGGAAATCATCATCCCAACTGTACATACAAAATGATAGGGTCTAAATTAGCTGTTACCATTCCAGAAGGATTTTGGAGTCATGAACAGCACTCTGAAAACATCCTATCAATGTGCAACAGGAGTCGAGGAAGCCAACAGAATGTTAGGAAAGGAATAGATAATAAGACTTAAAATATCATAATACCTCTATATAAGTCCATGAAATGCCCACACCTTGAATACTGTGTGCAGTCTGGTCACCCAATCTCAAAAGATACTTTTTATTGTCCTATTCTGAACCCTTTCCAATTACAATGTATTAGAGGAACAGAACAGCTTCCATATGAAGAGAGATTAAAAAAAAACAGACTTTTCAGCTTGGAAAATGGCAGGGTGGATATGATAGTGGTCTATAAAATCTTGAGTGGTGTGGAGAAAGTGAATAAAGAACTGTTATTGACTCCTTCACATAACACAAGGACTAGGGGCCACCAATGAAATTAATAAGCAGCTGGTTTAAAACAAACAAATGAAGTACTTCTTCACAAACGCACATCCAACCTGTGGAACTCATTGCCAGAGGAAGCTGTGAAGGCCAAAACTATAATTAGACACATTCACGGAGGATGGGTCCATCAATGGCTATCAGCCAGAATGGGCAGTGACACAACACCATGTGCTGAGTGTCCCTAGCCGCTGTTTGCCACAAGCTGGGAATGGACAATAGCACGGATCACTCAATGATTGCCTGTTCTGTTCATTCCCTGTGACGCCCCTGGCACTGGCCACTGTTAGCAGACAGGATACTGGGCAAGATGGACCATTGGTCTGACCCAGTCTGGCCTTTCTTATGTTCTTAATTTACCAACATCCCTCCCTTATGGCGCCTTCCTCAAGTGCCCCGACTTCAGCATATTTGGCCCTGGAGTGGGGAAGAGGCCAAATGCAATTCTTTGCAGTGACCCCTCTGGCTGGCCCAAGACAGCTATTGGATTTCAGAGGGATCTGGGTACAGTCTCCCTCTCCTGAAAAGATTGCTCGAGATGTTGTGAAGCCTTTCAGAACAAGGAGTAAAGAGGAAAAATGGGTGGACAGAATTTTGGGGGCTAGAAGAAAGTCTCAGACAGCTCCCCATAGAGGTAATAAGAGAACCTTTAGCAGGAGTGGGAATTAAAAGTCACATATGTGCCAGATGTTTGTGATGCCTGTCCCACCCAGTAGGAAAGGGCCACACATAAGACAACTGAAAATCTACTCTGGACTGACTCAAGATAGGAGCAACAGATGAGGTGACAGGACAGTGCTGAGGCACTGGCAAAGCTGTACAAGGGAAGTCAGAGTGGAATCGCAGGGGTATTGACATTTAACAGTAGAGCTGCAATGAGGAAATATGCTTTGTGGTGCCTCGCTTTTGCCAGAGCTGTCAATTGTCTCAGTTTCCTGAGCACCAAATAAACCCAGGAAATAAAATAAGTCCGATTCATCAGGCAACCTCAATGCCTGGGAGGGAGAAAAGATGACCAGATGGTCACATGTGGCCTGCCACTTCTCATATGAGAAAAAAGGGGCATCCAGTGCTGAAAGCCAGTTGGGAATTTAATGGCTAGTTCCTTCCAGCTGCCATCTCAGCCTTGGGGAAGGGCTAAGGGAAAACAAATTTCACAGCAAGTACAGAATTTAAAATGTGGTTTAGTTTCACATGTTCAGAATCCAAAGCTGTCTAGTGCTAAAAGCTATTGGATGCAGGTGGACAGGCTGCTATTACACAAATAGAAGTTGGAAGCTTTTAATTTTGTGGGTGTCAAACCAGCATGTTAAAATACCAAAGGTGTCACCACCAGCCACGGCTTCCTTTGTAACATTCTCTCTAGGCGCTCATCACTTCTTTGTACACACCTTTTTAAGACAGTCTTAAAATGAGACATTTTTACCTTATTTTTTCACATGTGGGTTGTGTGGTGTTCCTTCAGTCACAGGGGTGCTGGGGGTAGGGACGCTGAGAAAAAGAGGCATTGTCTCCCAAAGTCCTTGGGGCTGAGCTCCCTTCACAAGCCATCAAACAGTGATTCTCACACATACGGTATGCCAGGGCCATCAAGGAGCAGGCACAAAAATGAATTACATTTGGGTCACTTGGAAGCTAGTAACGCTGTCACGACCACCCGTATGGGGACCCCCGGCAGAGAGCGCTATTTCTAGCCTCAGCTTTCTGGGGAGCCTTAGGGAAAGAGGAGGGGCTTCTTTCATAGCCACCTTTCAGGGAGTCCCTCGTGGGGTGACAGAGACTGCTCACAGACTCAGGAGGATTGTGCTGCCAGGCTCCCAGACAACCTCTACTGCTGTGGGGTTTCTGGCTATGGGGCAAGCTGTCCTGGCTATGGGGCAAGTCTCCTTTTCCAGTAACGGCAGGGGAGGACTCCTGCCTTCCTTTCAGGATGATCAGCGCATGTCACCTCCTCTTTGCACCTAGTACAGAAGTGACGAGCAGGCAGAATACCAAATAAGGCAAAAGGAGTCACCATAAAGTTCTGTACTGGACATTGAAACACTGTTTTATACCTACAACTATCGCACATGCCGGCAACAGATTCTGGGTGTTTTTACATAATTAACTCAGAGAAGGAGTATGCGAGTTCACAGCCTTTTCTCTCTGGTTCATGCTCTGTGAGGTTCTTGTGAATCCAGGTCAACATCTCAGCTTGGCACCAGTGTAGAAAAACACCCCACACAATTAGGCATGCGTGGAAGTCTGCTCAGAAAAATCCCAGGACTGGAACAGCAGGGAGTGCTGCAGGTCAGGAATGTGGGGCATTGGCAGAGCTGTGTGGGGCCCCGAATAGTGGAGAGGTGGGAGCTGCAGGTGAGGAGCAGAGGAAGAGCTGTGTAGGAGATGCTTGCACAAAACCTGCATGTGCTGCACCAGCTCTAGTTAATTGCTGTCAATCCCTCACTTTCATGACAACTACAACTCACTGAAATTTAAAAACAACAAAAAAGAGACCAAAAAACCCGACTGAACTCCCCCAATGCATCACTGTTACTCTCAGAATGAAAGTAAGTAATTTGTTTCCAAACAAAATATTACTGCATCTCCCAAGCACCAGTTCCTTGTAACCAAAGGGATATGGGGGGTGGGAGAGAAACCTTTATAACCAAAGCCCTCCAGAGCTCTGCAGGCCTCCTGAATACACCCTGGGAAGTGTGTGGGAGGGGGCAACCTGTCATTCCCGGCAAAACAGCTACATCAGCCAGCGATGGTGCTAGACTGATTGCTAAGGAGGAAACTGGCCCAGTGCTGGGCTAAGGCTCAAGGAACCACATTTTGTGCATCTTTTAACAGACATAATGGATTACATAATATGCCAGAAAGTGGAGAATCAGGCCCCAGAATGTGTCAGGCGTGTCACTGCCCAACAATAGACTTTAACTAGGTGACATCTACTTGGGCTTAATCCTGGAATACAATGAGTTAAGGTCACCATTCTCCTGATTGGGAGCATCCTCTGGAGGGAGCAGGCTGCATTAATCTTCTGTGGTTGCTGGCTCCCAGATTGTGGCCCAAGCCTGTGTTCCACCTGTACTCTGCCCCGAGGCCTGTTCACCACTCACACAGGGGGAGGGGGCAGAGAGGCCTGGGGGGGAGGGGGCAGAGGCCAAGTGACACCAGGGTCCCTTCCCCATGTGGGCCCAACCCCATTAGCGTCATTGTAATCCCTCTACTGGGAAGGAGGAGGCATTTCACACATGTTAATATAGGCACATTGTCTTCACACCTTTAGTTGATTTGTCTTAACTTTCCTAAGTGTTCCCACCCAGACAAGCCCTCAGAAAATTTGTTCTAATAGATTATAGTGACTCTTCCCTGTGAGTCAGCCATTTTCAAGATGCCTCCTTCTTTCGTTGGTTATGTGTAACCTAGTCCATATGATTACCCACTCCTCAAAATTAGCAGCCCAAGGAGACTTATTCCTCTTAATTTCCACTGCTTATGTCCCTATGGCCCAAGCAGACTGTTCCCAGCTCTATGAAATAATGATAATATGTAGCACGCATAGGTCATCCACAGGTCTCAGAACTCTTTGGAAAGAGGATCATTATCCCCACTCTACTGATGGGGAAGCTGAGGTACAAGAAGGGGAAATACCTTTCCCAGTGCAAAACAGGAGTTGATGACAGAAGAGAAGCCAAGTCCACAAGCCAAGCTTTATGCTTTATTCACTGGCCTCAAGAAGGGCCTTCAAAACAGTCCAGGTGGGTACCTCCAGCAAGGTTTAGAGGGAGAAAAGAAAGATAAGAACTCATCACTTTTATCTCACCCCACACATGAATTCTTCCTTATTACTTACCTTCCTCTTACTGATTACCTGCCTCTTCTCCATTGCCTAGGGATGGGAAAACAGAATTCCCACCCAGTACTCCACAGGAGCAAACAGAAAACCATTAAAGACCTTCTCCAAAATCCAAGGCGCTTACATCTCCAGGTGCATCCCAATTAGGCCTTGAGAGTTCTAATTTCCTCCTCCCTGGCTCCTAATTAACAGCATTTTACAACAAATATAAAGAAAGTAATCAGCCCTGAGGCAGGGGGCCAGGCTGCTCACCACACACACCTTTGAGCATTGTGAAGCAGCCACCTTGCCTTCCACGATTAGGAGTCCTTTCCTGGGGCAGCTAATTGGCCTCATTAGCCATTGTAGAGTTAAAGCCTGTGTGAGGAGAGAGGGCTTGAAGAGCCTAGTAAATTCAGCCCAACAGCTAATTTCCCTCACTTGCATGCAGCAGGCTAATCACAGCTTTTTACAGTGGTAACAAGAAACAGCTTGATGCTGCTCAGGTCCATGGGGGTAACAAGCTGACAGTTACAAACCAAAATCCAGGCCTTGGGTGTGATGCATGCTAATATTTCTGATGCACTTTGAAGATGCAAAATGATATTGTTCTGCATAGGCTACTTCATGCAACAGCTTGTGACTTAAGAGACTCACAGACAGAGGCTGTATCAGGGTGAGAGAGCAGAACAGTGCAGTTACTTCACCTGGGTTTTGCTAAACTATGTAGACTAAAAAAATGTTCCCCAATGCCTCAATTACTGTCTGTTCTTTCATGTTCTGGTTTTGTTTCACTAATGCCTCTGTTTGCTTCACCAAACTATTCCAAGCAAACTGAAGCTTCTTTAACCTGCTAGAAACCAATTTTCAAAATGTACTGAAATATGATTTAAATAGCATGAAAACTATCTCCATTTTGTCATCTAGATCAATACTGTGCCAGCTTTGGCCTCCTGTATCCAAGTAAAAGTCTCTGCAGAAGCATCCGTGCACTGCCAGAGCAAAAGTTATCACTGTGAACATTCAATAGATGGTTTAAGCAGCAAGGGGGATTTGTGATTGTCCTGAGGTTGATAACACTATCATGACTAACAGGATATGGGGATTTAAGCATATGTATAAGTAATCTGTATTGCTGAATGGTGTGGAGTTTCAAAGAACCAGCATATTTAAAAGGAACAAATTGCTGACAAGCCACACTCCCTTGTCCAAAGTGAGGCTCCATCTCATGGGCTATAGACAGGTGACTGGCCTATTTGTCTACATGAGGATGTGTGGCCACATCTTACTAACAGAGAGAGGCGTGAACAATCCCCCTTCAATATTAACACTCTCAAGCCACTGACAAGTTAGGATCCAGATCTGGAACTCCGCAGTTCATTGCTATGTAATTCATTAATTCATTTATGTCCACATCCATAGAACAATCAACTAGACATTTCTTCAGAGAGTCCCTTTGAAGTGAAATTGTTTTGTTTCCTGATTAGGAGAGAGACTCAAAAGAAGAAATAGTCAAAGTCTCAAACCAACCTGAAAACTTCGGTGGGATGGGGTGAAGCGAGAAGGTCTCTATTTTCACCTCCTAGCCCAACCCCTCACACAGCCTTCAACACAAACCCCAACCCCGCTCTTCAACTGATTTCAGTTCCAGGACTGAACCCAGCCTTCTTAGCCCATCTGTTGATGATATTTGTCCATCCACACCTAGCTCTGAAGAGGCTGGTCCAGTTAACACCCACGCATTCAGGGTGAGGATGTGCTGAATTCACCATCGTGGCATTTGATAGTGCACAAAGCCTAGATTCTTGGCCACATACTGAATATGAATATGTCAAATCATGGATGGAAGGAAATCATAATAGGTTAAGTGTATGCCTGCTGCAGCTCCCCTGAGGAACTTGGACCACTGTGTACATTGTATCTTTGCTGTGAACCTGATTTTTGACTAAAATACCAAATTCACAGCATGGCAATAGTGATGTCTTTATTCATAGCACATCTCTCTAAGAGGAAATTCTCTCAGTTAACAGTCCAAACTGCTCTGGTATTTTCAGCCTGCAACATTGACCCCAACTACTTTTTGACTAAAGTACATAGGCAGACTTCCTGTGAATAAACAGCATTGTTGACATGTCATGTGCAAACAACAAGTTACAGAAGTGTTTGCTATGCTAATTCTGAGGGATTAACCCTGGGGACGCTGCCTAATCCCGAAATCCTAAATACTTTGAGGACTAGGGATGTACATGGGTTTAGCATTTGTGATTTAAGTATTTGTATGTATTTTCCATGAACTACATTTAGTGGCAAAGGGAGTTATTTGTCTGACTGAAATAATGCCAGATCTGGTCTTCTCATGGTTTTATTAACCATCCAGGAAAAAAAATGCTGTGGGAAGAGCAGTTCCCTTCATACTCATTATTAAATTCTTGTCATTGCTCACATCACAGATGGTGGCCTTGCTTGATAGAAATGGGGATATCAGAAATGGCAGCTGTAAACCTTGACACATTACCTACTGTCCAGTTTGGTAACATCTGGAAGAAGTGTGTGTTCTAAGGACTGGGAAGTTATGGACAGCCACTTGCTAAGGAAGGAGCAGGGAGTTCAAGACAATCATAAATGTTCTCCTGCACAAGTATGATTCAGTGTGAAAAACCTTAACCTTGTGCTAAGCGAGCAGCTGTGTGGGGAGTGCTATGACTCCCATGATCACATTGTACAGGCCAATACTGAATCATACTCATGTGTGTAGGGTTTCTGCCCATCTGGTTCGTCTGCCAAAAGAGAACTTCTGTTTCGGCTCAACCATGTGCTGCAGCACCTTGAGGTCTTTGGAAGTGCCTCGGCAGCTCTTCCAAACCTTCAGTGCATGATGAAGGCTTGTTCCATATGTACAGCCATTACAATGGACATTTGGGGATGGAATCCAGGACTTCTGACTTCATAAACACCTGTCTATGCCTTTCGGGTTACAGGAGAATTTCCCCAATTTTTCAGTTGCAGAGTTTATTCTTTTGGGTCTGCCGCTAGTGGGATTCAATTCTGTTCCCTTTGAAGTCAATAGGAATTTTGCCATTGAACTCAACATGAGCAAAATTGGCCAGCTAGTCAGTAAGTTATATATTAGAACTTCAGTTAGGGACCTAGATCTCAATTACATTTCCGCAAAAAAAAAAATATGGGTAGCTTCAATTGACTTGAATATGTCTGAAAGGACATCAGGGTCCCAGGATTTTGAAAGAAGTTCAAGAGCAGAAAGCCCTGAATACAAATGATTGGGAAAAAAATGACAGAGCCTCCTTTTTGGAGAAGGACATTGCACAGACTGGTGACAGTGTGAGTTGCTAACCTGACTGGGACAAAACCTCCACAAAAACTCTCCAGCTGAAGTCCTGCAAATAAGTCACTGTGCAGAGGGAATCTAGCAACACTGGCCTCAGAGCAGAAATGATGTGGCATCTTCCCCTGCTAATCAATATACAGAAATGAACACTAATCAAAGCAGTGTACACTTCCATCACAGCAGGAGATGAAAAACTAAATACAAATGAAAACATCTACTGGGACATCAATTCCTGGTCTCAACATCTCTAATCTACTGACTAGTGGAGTAAACAACCACAGCCAAAATGGAAGGAGGAATGGTCTTATATTAAAGGCAGTGGAACTGGCACTATGGCAATCAGGAATCAGTTTCTGGGTCTGCTACAGACTTCTTGTGAAACATTGGGCAAGTTGCTTCATCTTTCTATGATTGACTTCCCCATTGACAAAATGAGGCTAATAATACTTCCTTACCACATACCTTATTATGAGAATAAGGTTTGTGAGCCACTTAGGTATTACGGTAATGGGTAACTTACAAGTATCTAGATAGAATTGATGCTCAACACCTACAACACTAATATGTCATTTCCTGAGAACAAATAAAACCTAGCAAGATTTGAGAGTGTTAAAGATCTCTGCATGGAACTCGCAAACTGTCTCACCACAGTGAGATATGCAAAACTAAGGGAGACTCTTACCAAATCCAGAATCAATGGGCCTGATTCTCCATTGGCTGCATACAGTGGGGGTGAAACACTACCAAAGTATAATGGCAGCATTCTACATTCACTTTGCCCAGGTGGAAATGATTACACAAAATGCAGGGCGATGGAGAACGAGTCGCATGGATTGAAAACTAGAAGAGGAAACTGGGAGTCACAGCGTGCACTGCAAGCAGAGAGAAACAATCGTAGAACTAATATAGAAGGAAATATTCACACACACACACACACACTCTCCTGGCTCCAGTGGCCAAAATATGAGGGAGTTTGAGAAAGAGATTTCTTCAGGCTATCAGGAGTGATAATAATTTTTCATGAGAAAGCAATGAGTAAAACGGTTCCCAGCTCCCTGGGGAAAGAAGATAGCCAACAGAGATGGCATCACACTATTGGATCAAGCTACCACTGGATCAGAAATGGACACTAATGACAAAGGATAAAAAAAACCCCAATACTGTGTGATGCCAAATCCAGGCCACATGCCTGATGTACTGGGAATTAAATTCCAAACACACTGTCCTGGGCAGATTTTATCCACTGCTAGAGACAACTGAGGGATCTGTCTCTTCCTTAATACTTTGTTCACTGTCAAGTCATAGGATTGAGTGGATTGGTGGAAGGAGGACCGCACTCACTGCTCTTTTTAACAGAGATTTCTACACAGGGGAGTGGTTTTGTCTGTAACCTGGACCTCTCCATGGTCAATGTGTGACTCCACCAGTTCTACCGGCCTTGCCATGCTATGAAACCCCTTGACTCCTTGAGTGGGTGCCATGGGTTTACTCTTTGTTTGGTACCTCTGAAAAAAACTCTGGTTCTTCTGAAGTCATTAACCAACCTTCAAGCAAACACAGCTTCTTTAAAAGAGTTTAAAGACTGATGCTTGCATGGCCTGTGAAGGAAAGAAAATATCAGACACGCTATAGAGACCAATTGCTCTTCCCCCTTGGTGAGTGACAGGTCTGTTTGTCAAGAGAGATAGCTAACTATCACCTGGGGAGACCATTAGAGAGAGAAGCTGTGGAGGAGAAAGAGAAAGGAGGAGACGGAAGAGTGTAGGGGAGAGAAAGACATACAGTATAACAGTTGATTTATTAACTTGTTAACTTTGGCAGCACGTGTGCCTTGTGATGCCAATACATTCATTTAAATTGAAGCTGAATTGAAAGTCAAGCACAAGGGAGTGTGGGTGGACGGAAGGAATCACAGCTCACTGAAAGACAAAAAACAATATTTTAGTTACCTTAGAAAAACACAGGGCACAATGACACTGGGGACCAAGCAGTTTCCCTGCTTCTCGAAGTGGGAATCGGGGTTCATATTCAAACTGGACACTGTCAACTAAGCTCTCCCACAGAATACGAGACCACCAGGGAGACCCATCTGGAGAAGGTAGGGAAACTTAAAGGAGTCAAAGGTACAGTGGTAACAGTGGCCCCTCAGGTACTTCTTTCTGAACTATATAATAAATTAACGTCATTGCTAGATGCAAAATCCTGAACCTTAGTGGTCATAACAAGCAGCTAAAACACATGCTGCAGCCAGTGGGTTAAATGGAGAAAGAGGACTGAGCATGTGCACAGTGTGAGGACAAGGGAAAGGAAGGGCAAGTAGAGAGAAGGGGAGAAAAGCATGGTCTGAGCATGGGCCAGGAAGCTCTGAGTTCTGAACCCAGCTCTGACAATGACTATCTGTGCTCTTGGGTGAATGCTGTTATTAGAAGCTGTAAGATGCAGTATAAACCTTTGTTAGATCGAAGTTTGGTTCACTGAAGTGATCTGCTTAATCCTGGGAATACAGTACTGAGATCCCAGCTTGTGGGCATATGTTACCTTTGACGATTACAGAGATCATCAAAGGGTCCTGGCGTCTCTTACAATAAGTGAAGGAGACCAAACCCCATCTCTGTTCCTCAGAACTCCACCCATGACTGAAGAAATGAAAATTAACCATGAGATTCTCTCATTAACCTCCCCCTCCTCGCCCGCCCGCCAAGGTAGCAGAATACAGAGCCTGGGACAGGTGAAGCAAGGCACATAGAAGAACTTCCTCTCTCCTGCTTCTGAACCCCGTTGTGCTGTCCTATTTACACCTACACCTCTGAAAGAACTGAATAGTGCCTGTGAATGCTGTTTGAGAAATCCATACCCTTCACTTTTCTCCCCCCGGTTCACCATTTCACACACTCACGCACAGACACCACCTGTGTTCAGGGAAGACAATCAATTCCTGCAAAGAGCACTCTCTCTTGCAAGCTACAGAGCCTGAGCATCAGAGGACAATTTCCAAAGCAGCCCAAGCCCCCACCCACCTCATTTGTAGCCATCCAAAAACGTTTGCCTTTATATGATGAGACATGTCTGCTGAGCCTTCCTTCTGATCGGGGCTAATTTCAACCAACTGCCAGACTTCACAGCATGGGAGGGAAAGACGGTGCATACTCTGGGGCCCCTTCCTCCCATGCCCTGTCCTGCCGCTGGTTCTGCTGAAGGTCAAGGCTCTCAGGTGAAAACAGCCCCCGATGAGGCAGAACCACTAAACATGCTTCCTGCATACATGGAGCTGCTACTAAAAGCTGCTTTTTAGTTCAGGTTAAAAAAGTGGAGACGTCTACCTATCTACTGCTGTGTGTGTGTGTGTGAGAGAGAGAGAGCGAGAGAGACAGAGAGAGAGAGAGAGAAAGAGAGAGAGTCCCATCTTCACCTATCATCAATCTTTCATTCTGTTAATTGTAAATAGCCCCTATGGCTGAATGGCTTCTCTGCAGCTTTCATTTGACTGGCTGTTTGCAAAGTGCCAGGGTGCTAGGACAGATTTGTCCTAAGTGCAGTCCCCTGATTTATACAATGAGGCCCTGTAAGCTGCCTTCATGTTTATATAAAGTAAGGTCAGGAGTTTCTAGCATATAATGCTCTACTGTGAGCGAAGTAGTCTCCAAATGAGATCAATTGTAGTGTCCTTGGAATTCAATATTTTATTAAAGTTGAGAGCAGCTTCAATCTGCTTCATTGTTTACACGGTAGAATCAGTGTCTCCCTCAGTTGGATGAACTGGATGTCTCTCTTCTACAAGTTAAGCTACGAACTTCAGATTCACAAGGCCTTTAGTTTAAATGACCAGCACAGAAATTAAGAGCCAAAAGGAGAAGCAGAAGCGTGTATAAACCACTGCTCATATGAGTCTGCAAAAATCATGAAACAATGGCTCTGAAAGGTGTGAAATACCCTGTCATCTCGCTCAGGGTCCAGCTTTAAAATGTGGAAATTTTACAAGATACCAGGTGCCAACCTTTTGTTTGCTATCTCCTTGCCCTGCTTGCAGATGCCTCTTGCTGTTAGCTTTTCCCACAATGGGGAGTTAATCAGATTACTGTGGAACACCCAGAATTATCAGAACTGTCAAAGTTCATAGAGTTGGTTTGTCTGGAAAATACATCTATCATCAAACATAATGATGGCTGTAAATAACCACTGAAGAAACTGACATCAAGGAGTATTCTCAGCTATGGGTCATAGCTGGGTGTCTGAGCTTGAATGTTAGAGGGACCAGAATGAAGGGCATTTCATTGAGATACGATACATTTTTAACATTGCTGCTGAATTTAGTGGCTCTTGCTGCAGAATTTGATCCCACTGTGCTATAGAGTACATTGGCCTCTGCATATAAGTGCCTAGACTGATGGGTATCTATCGAAATTATCTTAAAAAATCCATCTTTGCAAACATTATGACAGATTCAGAACAAGTTAGACAAACATCTGTCAAGGATGGTCTAGATTAGGGGTTCTCAATCTGGGGGTTAGGACCACTCGGAGGTGGGGGAGGTCACAAGGTGATTACAGGGGGAGTCGTAAACTGTCAGCCTCCACCCCAAATCCTGATTTGTCTCCAGCGTTTATTATGGTGTTAAATATATAAAAAATGTTTTTAATTCATAAGGGGGTGGGGAGGTCACACTCAGAGCCTTGCTATGTGAAAGGGGTCACCAGTACAAAAGTTTGAGAACTACTGGTTTAGATAATATGTAGTCCTGCCTCAGTACAAGGGATTGGACTAGTATGACCTATCGAGGTCCCTTCCCGTCATACATTTCTATGATTCTCACCACAGAACTGTCTTTCACACAATATACAGAACATTCTTATATATTACACCATTATTTAGCTACCGATAGCATTATAGCTAATTGTCGCGTTTTTCCTTTAAGATTCTTACTCTCTATGGAAAAAGTAGTCTTGCAGTTTCTCATTCTGTTGAGTTCATCCTAGGC
Source organism: Dermatemys mawii (assembly GCA_007922305.1). Lineage (NCBI taxonomy): Eukaryota > Metazoa > Chordata > Testudines > Dermatemydidae > Dermatemys > Dermatemys mawii. The sequence continues at coordinate 28,337,009 of ML677351.1, forward strand.
TCTTTTTAAGAACAGGAGCAGAACTAGGAGGCTCCAGGAACAAAGTTTCTTTGCCTTGTTCTCTCACAGTTGGCTTAGATCAGCTCTGTCAGACAGAGGGGTCAGTGGACACATCTCATCACATAATCACGAGCCTCTTCCAATGGCACACGTATCATACTGTGTTTCATTTCTCACAAAGGACACCAGGCATTCTCTGTAGTGCCTAGTGTGGGGGTGGGCAGGGGGAGGGGAAGGAATGGTTGATGGAACGGGAAAGAAGCATGTTTGGAAGGACACTTCATCTTCTGAATGTTAGGATACCACAGTGGGAAACAAGTTCACACATGCCTTGAATATCAATAGACTAGCAGGATGTATGGCAGCTGTCTGCTAGCTATGCTGAAAGTACTTCTTATGCCTATAAAGAGGTCACATCACTGTTAGTTAAAACAGGGCTTTGAGTAGTGTCAGGTGAAGAAGCAATGATTCTCAGCAAGGAGGGAAAATTCACTTGACGTATATCAGATGCTTCCTTGTTGGGGGGAAGTGGCTGTCTGTAGGATAAATGGTGGATGGAACACCTTGGGCTTATGGGAAAACTCATTACAAAAATTAAGTTCACCACAACAGGCTGAGGAAGCTTTAGTGTAGTGGAAGGGTCCACACAAATCTCTCATTAGAAATGGGTGGCATAACACCTTCTATGTAAAGATCTCAAAGCATTTTACAAATGCTAACTAATTCTACTAACTCACTTGTTAAGTAGGTCGGTATCATGATACCCATCTCACATATTGGGAAACTGAGGTCAGTGACTTGCTCAAAGCAAGTGTCAGTAACTGAGCAGAGAGGCAGTATGGTCCAATAGCTAAGGCACTAGACTGAGATTCAGGAGCGTCAACTCCTTGCTGTGCTAGTGAGCTGCTTTGTGACCATGCACAAATCATTTCACCTCTCACTATCTCTGTTTCTCCAGACTGCAAACTTTTCATGGCAGGAGCTGTTTCTTACACACCATATGTACAACATTCAACACACTGGTGGCCCAATCTTCTAGGCATTACCTTAATATAAATAATAACAACCCAAGACTCCTTGCTCCCAGATCTGCACATAGATCCTAGTTTTTCCTTTTCTTCTCCAAAGATCAATTCTATGGTATAGGCACACTTTAGTAAGGGCTAGATGTCTTGGTTTCAAATGCCTAGGGACAGTGCATACTGGCAATAGCAAGGGTGGGAAATTTTTGGTTAAAAACATCTGTTATAAACACAGCCATGATGGCACTGCTCAAAGATCTTATGTGAAAAATGAACCCTGTATTGGAAATGGAGAAGGGATCAAAGAAGGTACAGAATCAAAGCAGATAACAAAGAACAGATAGAGGATCACAAGTGAGAATGCGTTAGTGCTGCCAAAGGGCTATGGAGAAGAAGAGGGCCTATTATCTTGGGAAATAAAGAGCACTAGATAGTAAGTTTGCCCACTAATAAATAAAGAAAAAGAGGTGACATTCATGAAGATGTTTAAATGACTGAGGTGCCAAGCAGCTTGTAAAAATCTCTCATGATCTCAAGCAAGAAAAACAAAGAACAGTGTTTTGGATAATCAGGAAGCAACAGCAACCTAATAAATAGAACTATAGATAAAATGCAAGTGAGGAAATGTTAGAAGAACATAAATCTCTACAAATAATCAGCTAATGGATTAAATGCATCTGAGGGTGAGAAGGAAATTAGCTGATCAATTCACTCAGCAACTGCTAATTATATGTGACAAGTCATGGAGTACGGGGAGGTATCTGAAGACTGGAGAAAAGCAATTCTGGTACCAATGTTTAAGGCTGTTTTATAAGGGATGGGCCCAGTGAAAGGCAAGGTGGCTGACACAAGGATCCTTTGAAAGGTTCAAACTGCATTCCCCCCTGTGCCACACAGCTTCATTGTCCAATGCCGCAGCCCATAGTCCCGTGATCATAGCCCCATCACTGTCAACTCTGATGAACTCCAGTCGTAGCAACATTAATCTCAGTCGTGTTTAAATTCAGGGGTGCATCACATGCAACCATCTTTGTCCTTAAAATATGAAGGTGTTGAAATTCCTGGAAATTAATGTCTATTCACTCTAACTGCTGAACAAGGGATTACTTCCTCCTCCCCTGGCACTGGTGCCTTAAGGCAAGGCTATGCGAATGACAGCATGGGAGGAAGAGGAAGATGATGAGTTTGGCAAGACTGGGTACCACATCCTGGGACATAGAGCAGAGCTGAACCCTGAAAGGGAGTGGGTGATCTTTTCTTTCCTTTCCTACCTATGCTCGTCTATTTTTCTCTTTGGTATGAAGCATAACCCCTTGAGGAGAAGACCTTGTATTTGTTTATGCTCATTCTTCCAGCTTGCAAACCAGTATTAATGATCAGGCTTCCAGGAATGTCCAATAGAAATGAATATAATGGATCATTGCTTGAGGGGGAGGTTTTCAAAGACAGAAATGGGAGCTTGACACCCCACTCCCATTGATTTCAAAAGACTTGCAGTGCAAGATGTGCACCTGCCTCCCATTTGTGCCTTTAAAAATCTTGCCCTTAATAACAACGAGCTCAGCACTGTGGTCCTCATGAAAGCAAAAGCCTCATTAACTTTGGTTGGACAAACTTTCTCGAACAAGTACTGCAGGAGTGAACCCTTTCTTAGTTAACTATAACCCATTTATATCCATACACAGAAGGTAACATCCCTTGTTCCATAAAATATTGTCAGACATTTACACAAAAACAATAAAATGGAAAAGTCTGGGCTTCGTCCCCAACCTGTCACAGAGTAGAGTCAATCAGAAACCAGAATTCCCATCCCAGGGAATTGCTCACTTTTCACTCCCTTTGCCCCCCCAAATTAGAACAAAAAGTCAAAATTTCAAGTTTTTTTCATGGAACAGAAGTTATTGATAATTTCAATTTGGAAACATTCTATTTTGATTATGTCTAATTGTTTTTTTTCAAAAATGTCAAATTGTTTCATTTGGATAATGCCAACACATTATAATATAAAATAGTAAATATAATATAATATAATATTAATCCTAATACAACAGGTTAAATGAAATTAAACAAAACTAAATGACACAGTTAAAACAAGTTTTACCTTGTCAAAATGGTTTGTTTCAAACTTTCCAGTTAAAAATTTCATTGAAATGGACACACACAATGAAAATGTTTAGATTTATATGGACCTGCGTTTTCTGACAGAAAATGATTCTGTCTAAAATGGTTTGACCAGCTTTATCAGAAGGCTTCTCTGAATATGGCATCTGAAGATATATTTTCCTCAGAATGATTCTGATCAAGAACCTCCAAATGCCAATAGGTAAGGGGGTGCACAAAGTTGCAGGAATTTCCTGATTCTGGGTTGTACATTCTGGTTCCCCACAGAATGTTATGTGAGGCTTCAAACAAAAGCCAGTGACACACTGGTCATCAATATAATTGTGAAATGTACATACAGATACTATGTAAACAGATATGTATAAATACTGAAAACATATTCTTAAAGTCTGTGTCCAAGTATTAGTCACCAGCAACAGTGACAAACAAGTTTTCTGTCAGATGGGAGATGTTTCTCCATTTGTCTGTTTACACGTAAATTGAATACATGTAAATTGAATTACAGGTCCCCATCTCCATTCTGAATCAAACGAAAATGAAGGATTGAAAGAAAGAACTTCATAAAGGAACTAACAGGAAAAGAAACATGGCAGGGGAAGAAAATCTTATCTGGAGGTGTATATCAAAGGTTTGCTTTAGCATATTTGTGGGACAAAGGGGTTGCCCAGGCACCAGTCACTGAGGGAGTAAAAGGACAGTGCTCTTGCTTCATGAAAATGGGATCTCGGCCAGGCTAGGTTTGAAACACTGGAGAACTTTGGGTGAGACCAGTTTCTTTAGACAAAAGAGTAACATGTGTGTTAAGTTTAGTCTCATGAAAATGTGGTATGATTTTGTTTTACATGTAACCATTTGTTTGCAATATTCTTACTGATTAGCATTTGAATCTCTATTCTTTAATATTAATTATATTCTTGTTTCACTATAAATGTATCTAAGTGCCTATGTTTAACAGAACTGTGTTCTAATATATAACTAATAAGCTGAAGTGTACTGTTTTAGAATTACCAGGCCTGCTATTCCCAAAGGAAATGGATCAGGGGCTGGACACTCCAGGGAACGCATTGAATATTTCGGGGTTGGTGTGTATCTGTTGCTACCAGTACAGGGAGAGCAAAGCCTGTGGAGGCCTGGAAGGTAGAGTTCATGCTGTCTGGGGCTGCTGGATTCAGGGAGCTGACCCACAGCAGCACAGACAAGACTGCTTCATGCTAAGGACAGGTGAGGTGAGGTGCCTTGCAACCCTTGCATCCCAGAGTGTCACCATTCTATTTAGATTTGTACCATTTAGAAAATGGTCAAGTATGTATCTATTTTGTTGTTCCCCCTCCCTAGTGTCACTCTCCTCTGTCCTGAGACCATGAGGTCCTCACAGCAGCAATTCTCCCTACTTAAACATCTGTAGGAGCTAAGGTAGACAATACATGATTGTTAATTAATTATTTTTTAGATTAATATTAGCAACTTTGACATGCTGTGAGAACTTTCCCTGGCACTCTGGTAGATCATTTTGCATTAGATAAGTGCATCCTTCATAGGAAGCAATTTGCATTGAGTTGGCGCAGTTCTCACCTTCAGTTGTAACAATTAATTTGGTGCACAGCTGGTTCAATGATAATTCTTTTGAACATGCAAAAGCTATTTTAAGACAGTTATTAAATTATTAATTCAGGAAAATTAATGTGTGACATGAGCTAAATCAAAAGTCAAAATCGGATTGATCATAACTGATGTTATGACACAAAAATGGTGAATTTTTTGAGCATGACCATAATGCATGAGTCAAGTTGCCTCCAGGTTGATCATTCTTCCAACACTTATCTGCTCTCCATCCTTGTTGCTGTAACTTGTGCGAGTCCAGTATGCTCCATGAAATATTTTATGATGATATTTTTAGACTGTTTTACAAAATTCATGGCTGAAGGGAATTTGGATCACATAATGTTTGCTACAGAGCTTCTTGAACTCCTACTTGCAAATTTAATTCAATCTGTTTTGGATTAGGAGCACTGTCATGGATTGAAAATTGCCTGATGAACCATAAGCAAAGGATAACAATCAGAAGGATGCATGTACAAATTTTCTGGGATGTGTTTTGTGAAGTTCTGCAGAAATCAGGATGAGGTCTGGTTTGTTTTAACATCTTCATTAATAAGAGAGAAGAAGCAGTACACAGCTCACAGATGAAAGTTGTGGCTAATGCTATGTTGGGAGGAATTGCAAGTGCCCATGAAGACAGAGAAAAAACATAAAGGGATCTGTGTTTGTCTGTATCTGCAAAAGAACAGCTGCCACAAGTAGTCCTGTTTCTTTTTCATAAAAGGCTCTGTAGAGGTTAAGAATATCATGGACAGAAAAGAACAGAATGAGAGATATCCAGTCAGTTTGGAGAGGAAGGATGGATCAGTGGTTAGGGGCTAGCCTGAGAAGATCTGAGTTTCTTGCTCTGCCAGTCTTCCTGGGCAATTTTGGGTACATCCCTTAGGGCAAGATTTTGAAAGGTATGTAGGTGCCTGAAGGTGCAGATAGACACCTAGTGGAATAGTACCGAGATGTCTAACTCCCATCCTTAGGCACTCTTGGAAAACTTGGGTGCCTTCCTGCTCCTTGAGGTACCTCAATGCCTTTAAAAATCTAAATTTTAGTCTCTCTGTGCCTCATTGAGATGTTGGGAGGATATATACATTAAAAGATTGAGAGGTGCTCAAATACTACAGTAATGGGGGCTATATAAGCACCACAGATCAACTGTGAACCTCTTGTCCTCATTTGGTTAGTAATTACTCACACAAGTAACTGCTCACCACTGTGAATAAGAACATCACAATCTGGCCTGCTATTTGCAAGGGGAAAATGTAAGCTAGGTCCCAACTCAGAAAGCATCTCTATTCAGTACAGCATGTTTAGCACATGCTCAGCTTTACACGTGGGTTTAAGTACTGAAGTCAAAGGGATTTAAGCATATGCCTAAAGCTATGCATGTGATTAAATGCCTTTCTGAATCATGGCCTAACAGAATACATCTGGAGAGAATAACCCAACACACTGGTAGTCAATGGAAGGGAAAAAACTGAAACAGCCATAATGCTGAATGAGATATAGATGTGATAGGAGAGGGCAAATTCCGTATGAAGTAGACATGTTATATGCTGGAAGAAATAAGTTTCAGCTGCAGCTACAGAGGCATCATGTCACAGAGCAGGGCTGTAACAGTCTTCATCTACACGACTTTGGTAACAATATACATTAGAACACCACTGTCAAGTCTGACCTCTCCTTTGCCAAGAAGATGAAGACAAAATGAAGGAAATTCAAAGAAGAGAAATACTATTAAGTCTGTAAAACATAACTGTGAATAAGGTCAGCACAACAGAGACTATGCAATATGTTTCACTAAGGCCTTGTCTACACAGATCAGCAATGTGCTCCACGGTAGTGTGATTCCTTGAAGCACACTAGTATGTTGTGCATTAATTGGTCCATGTAGACCCTGCTGGTGTACTTCAGCATAGTGCTGTTTGAAAAAGTACAACATTAGAGTGCATTAAGGAACCTTTAATGCATACCAGCAAGGTATGCACAGACAAATTAACAGACAACACGTCAGTGCACTTTAGAAATCATTCCTCCTCCCATGTAGACTACATTACCCCACTGTGTTGACAAGCCCTTAGAGATTCCCAACCTAGAGGATTAGATTGGATCAAGGCTCATTCCACAGAACAAGACCCATCCAACATCGTACTAGATGAATTGATCATGAGCTGGTACAAAGGAGTCCAGATCTATCGCAGACTAATGGCCAGAATTTCAAAAGAGCTCATCATCCAACAAGCTGAACTGTTTTGAATATCTGCCCAGTTAATTTACAGCCTGAATGGGTCCTGTGTGCTTCAGAAAATGTATATGTATAACATGATAGAACCTTGTATGGAAAGAGTTAACTACTTCATGGTTATTAATCCTTCCTTTGTAATGCTTAAATAATTTGCATACCCTTCACAAGATCATAAATTGTAATTACTGCTAATCAGCAGTGACAACTATATTTACCTGTGTTTATTTTTTTCTCTGAGGTATTTTACTTGTTTTGTAAGAGGAAAAATAATAATAATAAAAAAAGATTACACACAAGAAAGAAAGAAAGAAAACAGGAATGTTCGGAAAAAGTGAATATATTTAGTCTTTCTACCTATCTGTCCAGGTTCTCATATCAGCACACATCATCATAGTATCTGACAGCCTTCATAACTTCAAAGAGCTTATTTTAGCTAGTTCACTCTATACTAAGCTAGTATACTGTATACTGCCAAGTATCTGAAGAGAGTATACACTGAGAAGTGAGAGGGTTGGAATTGCTGAGGATGGCGTAAGGAGGAGAAATGGGATGAGAATGAGTAGTTGAGGAATATTTCCTAATGGAGAGTTTAATGCAGTGGATCCCAAACTGGGGTTTGTGAACCCCTGGGGCTTCACAAAATGTTACAGGGGGTTCTCAGGAAAAAAATCCTGAATGGCGGACAGAGCTGTTCCTACGGACCCGGCACAGGACCAGCAGCCCAGAGCCCCTGGACTTCCAAGAGCTAAGCAGATCAAAGTAAGCATATCTATCACACTGAGGAGATTTAAACTTTAAGACTCCTATAAGAAAGGGAGAGGGAGGGAGGTATTTTTGCTGTTTTTTAAATTAAATAGGCAGCTGGTATTGTTTTTAAAATTATTATGAGGAACAAGTTTAAGCTTTGTTGTAACAAGTGTTGTTTGCCTGGACTGCTCAAGACCTGAGTGCTTGTATAGGAGGAACTCTGAGCTGGCTTCTTAAATACCTTCCTTCGGTTTCATATCTTATACTCCTTGATGAAACACAGGAGCCTTGTCTTATAACAGGCTTATTCAAAGTGATACAATCTACGAAAGTGAGATCTTGGAAGAGTGTTGTGGTTTTCATAATGTAATAAAAATAATGTAATGATAAATAATAATTAATAATAGTGTGTAATAAGCATATCATAAAAAGATAAGTTATGTTTACAAGATCACTGCTTTTATAATTTATATTCAGGTAAAGAAGAAAATCCCTGGAAATATTCATTTTTAGGAGAGGGTTCGTGAGACTCGATATTTTAGTGAAAGGTTTCATAGGTTATTAAAGTTTGGGAACCACTGGTCTAAATGAGATTGTGGAATAGACTCCAAAGGGAATTAATGGGAGCCCCATCAGCTGGGGTATCTGCTGGGCAGGGCACTGGAAATAATACTGGCAGAGTGTCTCAGGGGAAAGAGATGATAGGCAAGATGACCTAACAGAAATCAAGTTTGTTCTACTGTTTACAACACTGTACTGGAGAATCTGCCACTTATTTGCTGTTACTGTGCCTCAGTTTCCCCAGTTGTTGAAATGGGGATAATGACACTTTCTTTCTCCTACATTTTGACTGTCTTCTCTATTTAAATTGTTGGCCCTTCATGGCAGGCACTGTCCCTTAGTATTTGTCTCTACAGTGCCTTCCACAATGAGGCACTGATGTTGCAGCCTTTAGGATCTACTGAAATGCTAATCATAATAAACAACGTAACTACATTCCTCAGTGAGCACGGTGCATGTACCATCTCAGAAGTTAAAAGAGTCTACTTTTAAGTTATCTAAGAGCTAAAATAAGCATCTGAACTACTATTTAACTCAAGAAAAGTGCATTCTAATTCCACATTCTGGTGGCCAAACAAATTAAATATCAAACTTATAAAAATATATATATTGCTTCTGGTCTGATACACATCATGAGACTGCAGCTCTAAATGAAGTTTTTCTTCACAAAATTACAAGCAAAGTGTTAAAAATAATAACATTATGTGAGAAAGATCGACATTATCCCTAGTTTAAAAGTGGTAAAACTGAGGCACAGACTGGCAAAGTGACTTGATGAAGACTATAAAGGAGCAAGGGTTTGAGTCAGGGGTTCCATACTTCTAGGCCTGTGTTTAGACTACACGACCACAAAGCTTAGAACAAAAACACCTTCTGAACCTTATCCACAGTGTTAGCATGATGCTATAAAACACACACACACTGGATCACATTACTCACCCAGAGCTCTATTTTCCACTTTGGTTCCTAACCTGAGTGCCCAAATACCTATTTTAGGTGCCGACATGCCTGGAAGAGCACCCAACTTCTGGATTTGGACACGTGACTCTGAAAATGGAGCCTCCTGCTTTGTGGAACTGAGAGATTTCCAGGTGGATTCATAGAAGACTAGTTGCTGCTCTGTTAGACTCGCTAATGTAAAGGAGTCCCATGGTGTCACCTCTTACTTCAGTAGCTTGTGGAGGGGGTTGAGCTGACACACTTGACAAAAGGAGGTGTGAGTCCACAGTCAGCGAAGTGTAGGAAATAAAAATAGCAACAGCAAATTGGCCACAGTGGGAATGGCAAGTGCATTTGTTCACCTGAAGGCAAGTTGGCAATTATACTTTCAGTGGCCAGTCTGTCTTTCAACTCCTTCTTTTCCTCACTCATCAGAGACCAATGCCTCACCTCATAGACATGGGTTGCTCAAGGCAACCCTTACCCTTTGCTTGGCTCTGAGAAATGTTCTGGACCTTTCCTTCTCCAGCTCAGATTATTTTCAGTGTTGGAAAAATAGATGAAGCCTGAATTCTTGTGAATGCTGACTTTTATGGCACTGGATAACAAAATAAGAGCAGGGGAGGGAGAAGTGTGTGTGCTGCTGTATGGGTGTGTGTTGTTGTATGGTTTTGTTAGCACTTTGCTTAGCACAAACTGAACACAGAAGCTGTCTCCACCTACAACATCTCAGGGAATGTTTTCACATTTCTAGAGACAAGGAGCAGAGCCTTTGGAGATCTCTCCCTACAGAAAGGAACCTGCCACTGATGTCACATTTGCCTCAGAGGCACGTCACATTGATGATGCTCGGCTTGAAGAGTGTGGGGGACAAAATGTCACCTACCACAATCCGTGAGAGCGTTGATATCACTCCTGCACGAGGAGTTCAGGTGTCTAGCTATCTGAACTCAGGACCCATAAATCCACAGGCCTGTCCTGGGAACAAAGGTGGCTTCTTTTTAAAAGCTCTGCTTCTTAGAAAGTGCGAGTGCAGCAGCAGTAGAAGTAGCAAGTTCTATAGGAGCTTTATGCAGACACATTTTGCTCCCAAGCTATCCCAGTACCTCTCCTGATTTTAATGGAGTTACTTCAGATTTACACCAGTATGACAGAGATCCATCAGCAATACATTTACTTAAGAGACCCCAGACTGTGGAGACTGAATGGTGACATGCTTTGGTCTTAGAAACAAAGGTAAATCAGAAATAAAAGAAATGGATCATGCCTGTACAAAATATCATCTGTCTAGTGCTATATCTCTGAGATTATGCACAGAATAAACACAGGATGTTTCTTTGGCTTCTGTTATTTCCCTAGTTTGTAAATCTTTGTAAATCTAGTTTCCAGGACATAAATCAATCAATCAATTCTGAAACATGAGTAAGCAAGCAAGGGTCTAACCTGGCTAACAGAGCTTTGGCCTTTAGAGCAGGTTGGTTGTTTAAATTCTAACAGTCTCTGAAAAGAAGCTCTCAGCTACTCCATTCCCAACTGTGAGAAGGGCTTTAAGGAATGGGACAGAAGTGCTGGCTGAGGGGAAACTCACAGCTGCACCGGACCTGACTTCTCCCAGCAAAAGGGGCTGTACGCAACAGGGCAGGGAGTGCTGGCTGTGGGGAGCTCACAGCTATGTCAGTCTCCGCCTCTCCTGGCTGAAGTCAATGTCAGGAATGGTAAAGGAGCGTTACAGTTCACAGCTACTCCCATCCCAGCTTCTTCCTGCAGGAGGTGCTGCAGGGCCCAGTTTGCTGTAAGGGAGCTCACAGATACTCCAGTCCCAGCATCCGCTGCAACATTGTTCACATGTTCATTTTCATTTTTCAGATACACTGATTGAGCAAAGAGATTCTCAAATCTTTTCGTACATTATGTATCACCTCTTAAAAGTGAAATCTTCTAATGTAGGCCATCTTCCCTTCCTGATTCAGCACAGCTCATAGGACTGAGACATGGAAAGATTTTAATAGGACAGTCAGAGAAAAACAAAGTGAGGTTATTAATGTGATGGGTACTGCTGTTTGGTCTCATGCACCAAGTTTGTCCTGTAGCTGTGCTGTTTGTTTCTTCTCCTTGGAGGGAGTTGCTACATTTATTAGCACCGAACTTTCCCTCGTTGCCGGAAGCCACTGCTGCTCTGATCTCCCCAATTCACTTTGCAATTAAATTCTGACCTTTTGTGAAACAGCTGTGCAGGGAAGGTCTTGGGTTTTTTTCAAGTTTTAGTTGGTCAAAACAGCCTCTGGAAATCCTAACGTGTCTGAACAGGGTATAACAAATTAGAAAATATCACCGCATGGAAAAGGACAGGAGCTTTCCCACTGTTAAAGCAGCAGCCCCTAGGAGCACAGACTGAAAACAAACGTCTCAACAGGTTGAGCCTCTTGGATCTCAGTGAGACTGGTATATATCCAGGCGTAACTCCACTAAAGTCAAAGTTGTTCCTGGAGAATTACACTGGGGTAGCTTGGAAGCAGAATCTGGCCTCTGTGTCTGTATGGGCACAGAATGGGACTCAGATTAATTTAATCGGTGGCAGGTGGAATACTTGAAAGTCCAAACTATATACCTCTTCTACAAATAATTATTAATTGCACTGTAAACAGTTGCCCAGAAAGGAAGTTAGAGAGCATCATCTCCGCCACTTTCATTTAGTTACTTTGACACCAAACCACCCCTGTGCTGATCAGGCACTGCTATTACTCCATAAAGCGTGAGAAGCCATACAAGGTCTCTCTTTCTCATACACACACACAGGTCCTGATGACTTAAAATCAGTAATAAAACAATCCTTCACATTTGCTAACACCGTTTTCATGTAGAGCCTAATCTTCCAGGTCAAGCCATGAATCCCTGAAATAAACCATACTGCATGTGCCAGACCTTTTACTGGTACAGGAGGGAGGCTGGCTAGGGCTGGTCACTGGCCCACAACTTACAGGACCCTTGATTTTCATGGGTATGGTGTCCAGTAAGCCAGAGTTTCTACGGCTAAACAGAATGAGGAAGACTGGGCAGGAGAGCTGAGGCCTGTTGCTTTTCTATGGAGATCTCCATCCGAGAGCTACAAATTGTTTAGAACCCTTTTAACTACAACAGCAGGTGAAGGCAGGAAAGGTCTGGAAAGTAAATGTTACTGGGTAAGGGAAGGACGGAGGGGAGAGCTTGGCGTGAAGGATTCATGGGCCTTCACGGGGATTTCTATCCCCTTTTTTTTCCACCTCAGTGGTGGCAACTCTAGCTCAGATGGGATTTTGCTCACCTTCTCAAAAGCTTCTGAAAACAGGCTCCGTCGATTGACATGTGTCTGTTCAGGAAGTCTCTGCTTTACCTCCCTGCACCTGCCTTATTAACTATTCTTAACAGCCTCCTTTTGTATGTTTTTGTTTGGGTAATTCTTGTTTCCTCCCATTTAGCATGTAGGAAAAAGCATTAGTAACACTCTTGGTTTTAAACGAACTCTATTAATATTTGCCTCTGCAAGGGACTGTGGGGTAATTTTGATAAATGGGGCTCAGAAGCTGATCTGACAGAGCCTGGCGCAGTGCTTGTGCATTCTCAGCACATCGCTGCACACACTGAAGGAGGCAGGGAGGGGGCTGCACAGCATGGGTCAGGGTGGTGTGGGGGGAGAGAGAAGGAGATCTGGAAGACTGAACAGTTCTGCACTTTAAATCAAGCTCCCTGAAATAGCACAAAGGGACCTAAGCAGGATGAGAAACATGGGCAGAAGAGAACAAAATGAGATTCAGCTGGGGGAAATGCAAGCTAGTACAACTAGGTAAACATGATTTGAAACACAGAGTGGAGGGTGGGAGCCATTCATGGGAGAGAAAGAGCCAGGAAGCGGTGATGTCAAAGGACAGCAAAGGGCGAAGGAAGACAGCAAATTAGACACAAGCTTGAAGTGTGGTTTGGCTGCAGAAAGGTGACCGGCCCTGGTCCAATCCCTGCAGGCTGCGATTCAGCAAAGCATGTCAGCATGTGAATAAAATTTAAGACATTCATTTTAATGGTACTTCTCATGTGCTTAAAATAAGGCACATACCATGTTGGGGGCCTCAGCTGTGGGCACCACGTTACTATAAAGATAATGACAAACTGGAGGAAGTGACCAGAAAAGAAACAAAAATAATCAAGAGGCAGGGGAACAAACTGATGTACAAAGTAGTGTGACGGAGTCAGACCAGAAGGATATAGGAGAGTGCTGGATGGCAGGTATATCAGCCTCAGGATGTGCAGGTCCTTGTTCCCTGGATAGCCAAACAAAGGCTACTCCAGACCAATCAAGACACCTGGGGCCAATTAAGAACCTTCTAGAAAGGAGTAGAAACAGCTAGCCTGATTGGGACACCTGAAGCCAATCAGGGACTGGCTGAATCCAGATAAAAACCTCCCAGTTAGTCAGGTGGGCTGTGGGTGTCAAGAGCTGTGGAAGGAGGCTGTGCTGTTGGTGAACAACATATCATCCAGAAGGAAGGAGGCCCTGAGGTAAGGGTGAAGTGGAGTTTGAAGAAGCAGGGACTGCTGTGGGGAAGTAGCCCAGGGAATTGTATTGTGTTTTGTGGATAAAAGGTCAGCCATCTTAGCTGATACTATTAGGGTCCCTGGGCTGGAGCCTGGAGCAGAAGGCGGGCCCGGGCTCCCCCCTTTTTACACCTTCCATACTGGCCTGTGATGAAGGTAACTCACTAGGCGGTGACTCTTGCCAATTATACTGAGAAAGGGAGGTCACTCTGGGGCCTAGATGAGCTTCTGAGGCCCCTAAATCTGCCAGGAAGCGCAGGACCCATGAGTACAAACTTGGAGCTTTGTCACAGTATGTTTACAACAGCTTGACTAAGGGAGGCCAAAGGGGTAGGGGGACACAGTGACTGAATGCTTGAAGAGTGGCAGAGGGTTATTAACATCATAAAAGGGGGGCAACCAGAAGCAATGGGGTGGAGATTAATAAAGAGTTCAATTAAGGTGAAACATCATGAAAAAACTTCTTGAGAGGGTGTTCTTGACAGCATTTGGCTCTGGAACAGTCTCCCAAGAGGAGCATTGAAAGCCCCATTGCTTGTCACTACAGCTGGCTGAAAAATCATGCAACACTTACAATGCACCTTGCAAGATCAACTGTAAGAAAGACCATGATGTATCATGGGAGATGTAGTCTAGGAGGATGGGGACATTAGGCATCCAAATTACAACTCCCATGAGGCACTACAGCAGCTCAGGAGGACACAGATTACTGTTGAACTGACTAGAAAAGCAATGAAGTACTAGGTTTCAATATTTCCAATGGAAAAAAAATTAAAAACATTTCCCATGGAAACTTTTGATTTTCTGTATGTTCCAATCTCAACAGAAAATTCTCGACTACCTCTACTCATCATATACGCAAGTAGACTTCAAAAGCCTAGTGAATGTACAAGATGGAAAAATCCCACAGGGGTCCCTGGGGAGACTGACTAGATCAGTGGGTCTCACCTTTCCAAACAACTGTACCCCTTTCAGGAGTCTGATTTGTCTTGTGTACCCCCAAGTTTCACCTTAATTAAAAACTACATGCTTACAAAATCAGACCTAAAAATACAAAAGTATCACAGCACATAATTACTGAAACATTGCTTACTTTCTCATTTTTATCATATATTTATAAAATATATCAACTGGAAGTTAAATATTGTATTTACATCTCAGCGTATAGTTTATAGAGCAGTATAAACAATCAATTGTATGGAATTTTGATTTGTACTGACTTTGCTAGTGCTTTTTTGTAGCCTGTTGTAAAATTCGGAAACTATCTAGATGAGTTGATGTACCCCAGAAGACCTCTGTGTACCCCCAGGAGTACATGTATCTCTGGTTGAGAACCCCTGGACTAAATGAACAAATGGGTCTTTTCCACTACTAGAATATGGGCCTTTTTCAGAACTGTTCTAAAGCGGTGTGATTCTCTTTGACTTCAAAAGAGTAACATTTGCATACAGAAGAGCTAAGTTCAGGCCAGTGAATCTATCTATTTGACAGGCAACAGCAGAATTCAGTTTAATTAAAAAAAAAAGAAACTCTTAGAGAGCATTCAAAAATGTTTGGTTGACAGTGTCTTAACGTAATTTTCTATACACAGGCACAGAGGCCTTGTATCCTACAAGGAGATAAAATTGCAGAGCAGAGTGCATTTCTGCAGCAGACCCTTCTGTTTGCCAATAAGCCAATGAACTGCCCTGTAGGGCTCTAGTTCTAGACAGCTGGTCTCCAGGAAGAACTTTCTTTGCATTGGATCTGTTCCTCAGCCTGGGGTATCCTTTGCTTTCCAAACAGTAGATCTCTGTGCAGTAATTTGTCCTCATCGCTCCATGGGATCCAACTTCATCAATTGTGAATCTCATAAAAGCAATTTGCTCCCCATGCAGGGCAGACAAAAACAACACACAAAACGTGCCAGAATAATTAAGTTTCCTCCCATTTGCTGGCTGTGCTGCTGCCTCAAAGTTCTGGGGGAGCATGTATCACTTATTTTTTGGTGAGGGCTGCCGTTTGCCTGAAGCTAGTGGAGCCCTCTCCATCTGGCAGTAAGATATGAACCCACTGAGCACAGAGGCAGACTGCTTGGAAATGGAGATTACAGAGCAGTCAGGCTCAGACTGGGTTGCAGAATTTCACCTCTGTAAGGGGGAAAAGAGAAAAAAGCAACCCACACAACCTCCTGAGCAATTGTTCCTGCACAGCAACTTTGGTCTAATTGATTTGGACACCGCAGCTAATTTACTCTCAGACATCTGTTAGCACGCATTAGTGTATGTCGTTAGATAGGGAAGCACAGATTAGACGCAGGGGCAGAGCTCAAAGGCTCTACTTTGGGATGCTGGAAGAGGCAATAGGAATGACAATGGAAAGGAGATGTTTGTGCAGGGTGGTACCATTTGGAATGAGCTCCAGGGAGAAGGGGAAGGTCTGGTTAGATACGGATGCTCCCACACAACAACCTAATCTGTTCCACACATTTACCCAGGCAATGAGCCACCTTTCACTTGCAGGTGTGCTACCTGAGGTTTTGGCCCTCTCTGTCACACAGGCAATAAAACTAGTCCCTAGTAAATCTAAAGTGAATGCCATTTCCCCTTTCATTGTATTTATTTTCAACTGTTCTGGTGGTTACTGAGGCTTGCAGGTGACAGAAGTGAAAGTGAGATCTTCTTCCCATCCTCACCTCAGGGCTGCATCAGTGACCTCCAAAAACATGCTCTTTTAAGGTTTCCACAATTTTGATTGGTCTCTTGTGGGAGGACCTGAGTGATATGTAGCAGCTGGGAGCATGGGACAGGAGGGAAGCGGGGGAATAGGCAGACTTCAGCACAACTCATCTGTAATCATGTCTTTGTTAAAGATGCCAACAGAGCAGGCTAGAGGTCCCCTGTTCCAACATAGCTCTAGTTGGCAATGACCAAAAAAATCATTACTACCCAATGGCAGTTCAGTGACCTACATGAAAGAGTTGCAGGGAAAGGGATCTCACTCCAGTTCCAAATAGACAGCTGTTCACATAAAGAACACAATCACACTTGACACTAACTGGTCCTCTTGTTGGCAGTCTCAGCAGGGAGACCCAGGGCTGAGTGGGCATGACAGTCTGTATCCTATTTTCACCCCTTTTCCAAGACTAAGATGAATTTTGTACAAACTACATCTTGTAAGGTATCATTTGAAAATTCATGATTTGCTGATCATTACTGTCCTGATAAAATATGTGTGGCACCATTGTATTTAAAGTTATAAGATTCCACTGTATATTACTAAGACATATTCCAAATCTGGGGTAGCAGCCACAAATCAGTTCCTCAGAGATAAAAGAAAAACTGACACCTCACCCATGTGTCAACGAAATCAAATGGACCATCAATGGGTTAAGCAGCCATTCTTTGGCAGGAAAAAGGATGCAAGAAAGAAACTTACATCTTGCCAAAGAAACAGCTGGAGGGGTCCCATCCCCACAGACTTCTTGTCTCTTGAACCCCAGCTGGAGATCATTCTCAAAGAAGAGGAAAAGGTATAAGAATGGGAAACAGACTCGCCAAAATACTCCTCCTTTTCTCACTATCCACGGCAGCCACAACACCTGAGGAACAAAGAAACAGCTTTGGACTGAGGGAGAGATCCTGTCTGAAAGGCTGTTGGAGCACGTGGTGAGAGACTTCTGCTTTGAATTCATTTAGCTTGTTAAGTTATGTATTAGTTGTGTTTTACCTTTTATTTCTTTGTAACCATTTCTGACAAGCCTCATTACTTGTAACCACTTATCTTTCAGTAGTTAATACACTTGTTTTATTGGTTTATCTAAACCAGTGTGTTTGGATTGAAGTTTTGTGCATATCATTTTCTATTAATAAAATGATGAACTTTTTATGAGCTTGTGTTGTCCTGGAGAGGGCTGAGCAGTACAAGACACACATTTCTGAGGGAAGTCTGGGACTGGGAATTTGCTGGTGTTGCCCTGCAGTGTAACTCAAGAGTGGCTGGCCATAGCACTCCTACTGCATAGCTGGGAGTAACTTACATGGTGGAGACTGTATATGATCTGACTAGGAATGGTTGCTCTCATAGTGAAGCAGGGTAAAAGGCATCCCAGGCTGGAGAATTGAGGAGACAGAGCTGTTCAACAGTCCAGATTGTACGCTGGTTAATAGCACATAGCCATGAAGATTAAGGCTTGGTGTACACTAGAAAATTGTAAAGACAAAATGCCTCTCTTTTTGGCACAGCCTGGTGTGCATTCACACTTAATTGTGTCTCATAATGACAAAACCTTCCGCTTTCTTTGATTCAGTTAGTCCATTTTTGGCTCTACATAAGCCCACTGCCAGTATAGTTCTATGGGCACAGCAGTAGCATGGATGCACACGTACCTGTGCCCCTATAAGGAATCCAGCTGAAATCCCATAATGCAATATTTTCTTCAGAAGTGATCTACTTTTAGATTCTGTTGCCCAGGGGTCACAGCAATCAAAAGTCCACTTTGTTTTTAAATGCCAAATGAGGTCTTACACATGTGGTTCACTAAGAACAGAGCAGAGCTTTTAAGGCATCACATGCAGTTTGGCAATCATAAACCATGAATCATTTGAGGTAGCACTGCAGCATTAAACTTATCTGGAGGTGTTGTATACAGTTCGGAAAGGCACAGTCACAAATACCTCCATAGCCAGGGCCCTACCAAATTCATGGCCATGAAAAATACATCACAAACCATGAAATCTGGTTTCCCTCCCATGAAATCTGGTCTTCTGTGTGCTTTTATTCTATTCTATAAGATTTAATGGGGGAAACCAGTGCTTCTCAAATAGGGGATCCTGACTCAAAAGGGAGTTGTGTGTGTGTGTATGGAGAGGGGGGGAGTGTTGCAAGGTTATTTAAGAAGGTCGTGGAATTGCTGCCCTTACTTATGTGCTGCCTTCAGAGTTGGGCATCCGGAGAGCAGTGGCTGTTAGCCAGGCTCCCAGTTCTGAAATCAGCACCCTGCCTGCAACAGCACAGAATTAAGCGTGGCAATATCATCCCATGCCACACTTACTTCTGTGCTGCTGTCTTCACAGCTGGTCAGCCAGAGAGTGGCAGCTGCTGATTGAGGGCACAGCTCTGCAGGCAGCAGCACAGAAGTAAGGGTAGCAGTATCATCCCATGCCATCCTTACTTCTGTACTGCTGCTAATGACAGCTCTGTTTTCAGAGCTGGACTCCTGGCCAGCAGCCACTGCTCTCCAGCTGCTCAGCTCTGTAGGCAGCACTGCTGCCAGCAGCAGCACAGAAATTAGGGTAGCAGTACCACAACCCCCCCACTCCCACAATACCTTTTTGGGTCAGGATCCCTACACTTACAACACCCTGAAATTTCAGATTTAATTAGCTGAAATCATGAAATATATGACCTATGACCATGAAATTGACCAAAATGGACCATGAATTTGACAGGACCCTATCCATAGCATATCCCTGGAGTGCACGGCACAATGGGGAATACACTGAACTTAAAATTCAGGGTGCAGTGTGGCTGGGGACAGAGCACAGAAGCAAGCTGATACAGCACCAGGCACAATACTGCTGGTATTTTCAGTGCCATGGGCTACAGGCAGAAGGCAGCTTTCTCGCTGCACAACAGATCACAACAACTTCCACCAGACAGTGTTCTTGAAGGTTGTGCAGAGGGTATTGGGATGCCTCTGTGGGCACAATGTGCCAGGAAAAATGGCCTTATGTGAACGCACACTTCCAAGATAGTTCTTACGAGCATTATATGCTGGTAAAACTTTTTCCAATACACCTTACTAGTTTAGAGAAAGCCTCATGCATCACTCTCATTCAGGACTGAATCACATGGGGGAAAGCATGAGGGAAGCTTGCACTGCTTCTCTCTGTGCTATCTCTGTTCTGGAGCTGAGTTACCATAGAAGGTGCCAGCGGGTTGACGATCCGGTATCGTTTGGTTTTATGGCTTTCGCACTCTAGGAATAGCCAAGACCAGGCTCTTTATCTGCCAGACAACACTGTAGCTGCTTCTCTGGGTGCATGTGAGTGGTGCGATTTAACTTGAGAGTCACAGCAGTAATGTCATAGGAATTCTGCTGCCAACGAGTAGCAGCTACATCTCAGATTAACACCTACTGGGTTCTCTCTTGTCAATAGCATCATTAGCTCACAGTAGTATGAGAGACTCCCTTGCACAGTGAAGTGAGATTTGCCAGCTGAAGCTGCACTTCTGGGGTGAAGCAATCAATGTCTATGAAATAATTATAGGGATGGAGGCAGACCAGGCAGCCACCTGGGCCCATCCCCTCCCAAACAAAGGCAGGATGACTAGCTATCACAGAAATGAAGCCCCCAAATCCATATCTAACATATATTGTACCTACTCTATCACACTGGGTCTCATTCTACTTTCCATTGGTATTCCACGGAATTGCTCCTGGGCCTTCCTAGGGATAATTCTCCCTCCAGCTCTGACTGCCATGTCATTTCCAGTTTGGAGGAAGACTCTGAGACATGAGTATCTGCACATCACTTCATGAAGGCACCCCACTCACACAAGAAGCGGGGGCAAACAAAAACTAATCTCTCCATCCTGATAGGCTGAAATTGCTCCCTGGGGAATACAAGGCAAACAGCTGTTAGGCCACCGCCAGCTGCTCCAGAACATCCCTGCCCTGTTTCCTTCCTTTGTCCTGTGATAGAAAGACAAGAAAGAAAAAGGTGGAAACAGAAAGGAGATGAGTAGAGATGACAAAAAGAGAAGTCATGAGACCATATGCTTTGTCACATTGAACCAGATCAATGATCCATCTAGATTCTCCCGTGGTCACCAGGAAGTGTCAGAGGAAGGTGATAATCTTTCACAATGAGCTTGGACAATGTCATTCTCAGAAGGATAGCAGTGGTAGGACACTGCATTGCTGCCCATAATCAAGGGACCCCTCTGACCAAGAGAGACCCATCGCTCCTTGTCTGTAAGGAGCCAGATAATGTAGAAGAGAGGAAGTTTTCTGTGGTCACTCATTGAACAGTGAGGTGATGCTGAGAAGAAAAGTTTAATTTTTCATCCCTCACAGTTGCTTCATCTATGTGGACATCAAGAGCTACCAAAAGCTTTGAAATCTCTAATAAAAGGGAATTGAAAATGTGGCTGCTTTTGAGTTAGTCACTGATAACCTTTATTCTATTGTATTGATCTCTATTTTGTCCTAAGGGCTGAAGCCTCCTGGAAAGGCAGGCGGTGCTTATTGCATGCATTTTATTATTACTTTTGATCTCCTTTTTTAACAAGGGTCTCAAAGCCCTTTGCAAAAAGTATCTATTTATGGCTCACAACTCCCAAATCATGAGATGGGTAACTCTCATCATCAATATACTCTCCGCAAAACTGAGGCACGAGGAGGAAGTAACTTGGGCAACACAAGTTAGTGACAGGCCAGGAATAGAACTCAGGAGAGCAGATTTACAGTCCTGTGCTCTAGAGAAGGAAAAGAGAAAGGACAGGGGAGAGAGAAAAAGGGAGACGGGAGAAAGACAAAAGGGCAGAGGAGAAAGTGAACGGAAAGTGGAAAATAACCAGCATGAACGGTGTTGTCTGAGTACATGCCAAGCAAGAAAAGGAAGTGACAGTCTGAACTGTGGAGAGAAAATGCCCCAAACTAAATGGGAAATAGCCAGATATGCCTACCCTGTCTTGCATGGTAGAAAAGATGTTGCACTCCGGAAGTCTGAGAATGCAAGAATCCTTCCTGAATTAGCATGTCTCAGGGCTTCCTCACAGGCAGGTTCCACCACTGAGGAGAATGCTCAGGACAGCAGGAAAAGATGTTCAGAACAAGGCTTGCAGTATTTAACCTCCAGGAAGAAGAAATTACACTCTCACTGGCTACCAGTTACCAGCCACTGCAGCTCAATTACACAGGAGACTTTCATGGAGGGAGTGTCCATTCATTATCATGGCAAACAAAACAACACAATTTTGTTCACAGGTATCATCCAGCCTTGAACCTATTTCACATCTCATTGGATAGCTGAATGAGTTCTAATTGCACATGCTTCCTTGTTGCTCTGCCTTGGTGTATGGAGAGCACTGCTTTTGAAAGAAGATCCTGACACATTAAGGGAAGCAGAATGAGGTGAAAGGCTCTGCCTCTACCTGTTTTCTTCTTCTGGAAAGTCAGATATCCATTCAGCCATGATTCCAACTAGGAAGCACAAGCATTAGCAGGAGTGAGGGAAAATACTACCCAAATCCAGCTAATTCTCTTTAGTATCTGTTCATCACTTAGTCATAAAAATGACATTGTGGAATTGCTTATTTAACCTCTCCCTGTTTAAATGGTTTGTTTGTGAAATCCAGTGATGTTTCTCAGGTCCTCCTTAGCATTCAGCTGGTTCTTCCTACCTGTTGCATCATCCCCAATAACCGAGATTCTGAACATTTTTTTCCTGATGCACAAAGTAGAATAGGCTCCTACTCCCTCTCCCACAGATGCCTAAATTCCTGCAGGATTAACAGGAATAAGAGCTTTCATGTAAGGAAAGTGAGTGGGTTTCACTCAGATCCAAAGATGACCTGCTTGTGAACTTTTATGCTTCTATTTGATGGATAAAGAAGGCTCACATTTATGTTTTTAATAATATTTTTTCTGCTCTGTTTTATCTTTGAGATAGAGCTGGTCGGAAAAATTCCAGCAAAAACCAGATTTTTGTCAGAATTTGTAGATTCATTGAAAATGAAACATTCCATTTCAATGAAGTTGCTCTGGAAACCAGACAGAATTCCAAAGGCATCCTGCCTGGTTTCTTGACAGCTCAACTATCCAGCTCCTTGACAGCTCGCTGGGTAGCCAGCTGGGTTCCCAGAACTTCCAGGGTACATGGAGCCCAAGATCCATCCCCTTTTATGTGGAACTGGAAGTATAAATTCCAGCTCAAGGAGATATATCCAGGCCAGCTCTGATTGAGCTAGCCCACTAAAAAGTAGAGTGTAGCCAAGGCAATGCGAGGAGTTAGCCCTCCTGAGTGTGCACCTTGTGTCTTGGACAGGCACATTCTTCTCAGTTATGCCATCCCCAGTACACATGCACTTCTTATCCATGTGCAGCAGGGTCTGGGATACCCAGTGCCAAATTCTACCTGGGCTAAATGTTGCATGGACATGAAGAGGCTGCACAGATTAAATGATGGCAGAATACAGGAATTTTTGAAGGTTTCATCTCTTTTCCATGTTGTTAGGAAATCCCTCCAAAGATCTGACAAACATCCCCTTTTCCTTGACACCAAATATAGCACCCAAAAGGCTGGCTCTTCACACACACACACACCCTAATCCTATATCTTGATCCTGCGGTGCTCTTGACCCCAAAACTCTAACTGGTTCTCAACCTTCTTGCCTACAGATAGTTGTAGAGAAAGAAACTTGGAGGGCTGATTCTCCCCCATTTATTCCCATTCTACTCTGGTGTAGCTCCACTGCCTTTTAGTAGGGTTACTCATGAATTACATCACTGGAGGAGAGAGAGAACCAAGTCCTTTGTGTGGATCTGCACTGCCCATTCTGAGTATTCAACAGGTTTACTTCAGCCTCTCTGGATCTTGTCAGTCACACACCTTTAAGGATTCTTTTGGTCTCGGATTTCATTAGCAGAGAGGAAGATGGTGGACAAGAGGGATTCCTCTTCTACTGGGTCTTTTCTTTGAAACTCCTGGTGGTTTTACTTTGGCAGAGTCTGCTCTCTTTCTTGTGGCAGAGAGCCGGGGAAGAAGAGAAACCCAGTTTCCAGGTGTGTTGGGATTGAACTGGTGATTATTCCATGTTACCAAGCTTTCCTTCTTCTCCAAACAACCCACCCCATCTGCAGCATCGAGGATATAAAATGTGCCCTCCAGCGAATTTAAAACAACTCTGCTTTGTCCCTAACTAACAGGAGCTATTGGAATCAAAGCACTGAGTTTCAATACTCATGTTCATTGCTTTCAGCTTTATTTAGCTTGTCAAACTGTCCTGCAGTGACTCAGGAGTGTGAGTACCAACCTCAGGGCAGACTGTTAAAAAGTAGGGCACAAACCCCAAATTGGCTGTGAGTTCAATATTTAGGTTTCACCAATCAATTATCAAGTATAAACTCCTCAGGCACTATAACAGCCTAGCCATAGAGAAACAAACCGTCCCCTTGGGTACTCCAGTCTCTCTTTTTCCAACCAGCAGACTGCACTTTTTTGACAGATGGGCCCTTACACCATGAATCACAGGAATATGTAGGTTACTCCCAGTCTCAAAGTACCAGTCACTTGCCCCTACGTCAACTGCACCTGAGATCTTGCACCAAAGACAATTCTTGTAGCCAATCCTAAAACAAACTATATATAGATTTATTAATAGGAAAATGAAATGAAAGCGTTTTTTTTTTACAAAGTTAAAATAGGTAACCATATACACATTGAAATGAGATACAATCTTAAGTTTCAAAAAGTATTAGAAGCTTCTGTATGTAAGCAAGTTCTATATGTCCTTTAGGGCTAACCCAGGCTGAGATCTGGGGATCTCTAGTGTATGCCTAGAAAATCTTGCCTCACAGAGTCCAAGCAGCATAGAGATACAGTTCCTTCTTGTTAGGGTTTTTTATTCCCTTCCCCCTGCGTGCTCTGAGCTGCAAACTCAGCTGATGGGCAAAATCCACTTGCATGACTCCTCTTCATTGTTGGGGGTGGGGTCAGACAGGGAAAGTAGTGCAACAAAGTCTTTTATCCTCTTTCATGCTCCACAATAGTTAGTCTGGTGTCGATGGGCTTTCCTTGTTGAGCAGGATGTCACACCCTCTGTTGGAGACCAGCACTTTACTAGTTAATGTCTCTTTTCTGTCTGTCTCTCTCTTGTCTAGTGATTTACCACATCATGGAGGTTTACAAAAAATGCTTAAATATTACCCTACAATATGGGCTACAGATGTTATAAGTGTGATTATTGCATGCAGCTACTCACAAGCATTCAATAAGGTCTAAACGTTAAGCACGTTCTTATAATTCTAATACCTATTTTAACAATACTAATGCACAAATGAGCCAGACTGATTCAACCTGTGTATTTCTTGGTGTTATGAGGCTGGGGACCTTAGCATGAGCTAGTATGTAGTCTCTGAGTGTTACAGAGCATGTCTACACTGCATAAGCATCCACACAGAAGTCTCTAAACTCCCAAAGTACTACTACAGCATGCACGGGGCTCAGGGGATAACTTGAGGTGGATTCCAGGGGCATTCTCTTCTTTTGTTGCTCCAACATCCTGACCATGAATGTGGAAGGGAGTCACAAGAGATTACAGGTGGTTGTTGTTGTCTATCCCTCAATATGAGGATGATGTCTACCGGGGGAAAGAAGTCATTGATGAGATTTGACTTAAGATGGCTGAGGAGTCCAGTTCAATCCGTGCTCTACAGGTTTTTCCAGGTACATGACAGGTGGTTGCTTGGAGAGAGCACAGCTGCTGACCGGGATGCTATACCCTTTTCTTCCTCCTCTGCCATTTCTGAGGCACTTAAGCAAGGCAATTCTCTTCAGAACAGTTTGAGGCTTGATGTATGATGTGACACCATTGCAGTCTATTGCCATCCACCTCTTCCCAATCTGTGATGTCAATGCCTCCCTTCTTAAGACACATTTTCAGAGTGTCCTTGTAGCTTTTCCTCTGTATCCACAAGTCCTCTTACCATGACTAAATTGAGAAAAGAGGTCTTGCTTCAGTTGATGACTATCAGCCATCTGCACACAATGTCCAGCCCAGTCGAGTTGTTGTTTCATAACCTTTGCTTCAACACTTGTGATGTTAGCTGTAGAGAGAACGCTGGCATTGGTGCAACGGTCTTCCCATCTGATATCGAGAATCATTCTAAGGCAGCGCTTGTGGTACCACTCCATATACTTAAGAGGGCTTCGGTATGTCACCCATATCTCACACCCATAAAGAAGAGGGGGGATGAATTGTAGACTAGGCTCTTAGTGAGTCACAAGATATTAGTGCTAGGGCTGACTGGAAAAAGGGGTTCTTTTCCATGGAAACTTGATTAAATTTTTTTAATGATTTTCATTAAAATTTACCTCAGAAAATCTTGAAAACGACTGAAAAAAGGAATTTTTTCAGTTTTCAGGATTACACTTCTTAGTTTTGAGGTCTTTAATTTTTTGATGAAAACTCAAAATTCCCCACAGACAGCAGATACTTTTTTGGTTTTGAGAGAAAGTTTTCAACCAGTCCTAATTACGGCTCCTACTTCAACTAGGAGAGCTGAAGCCTCTGGCTGATGAGTTTCCTGGTTGAAGCTGGAGCTGTAGTAGTGGACAGGACACAAGTGAACTCTGCTATTTGACATGCCCTGCAATTCCACTGGAGGCAATAGAATTTCATAGGAGCAACACAGAGTGGGGTTTGCTGGGTTGCTCTTTTCTTCCACACCAAGAAAGGTGTGAGTGGTGATAATATGGGGAGGGCTAATGGCTGCAGCGCAATGGGATGAGTGAGGTGTGAGCCTCAACAAGCCAGTAACAAGATCACCTGGGCACAACAGAGGGCAGCACTAAGGCTGATTGTTTGCTGGATCACTTTGAACATGGGGGAAAGCTCCTGCAACTCAGCATAGAGTACTATTGCTATGAGAGTGCAACACAAGGTAACAGGGAACATAAAGGTAGCCAAGTTCCAGCAGCATGTGGCCTCTCCTAGCTAGTTGTGCAGCTCCCTGAATCCTGCAGCTTATTGCTGGCACAGAGAAGCCATTATTAGATTTATGTTACATAGGGATGAGTCCAGGCAGAGAAACCACTGCAATAATCAGTCACTCACTATGGGGAACTGAAAGGATGCAAACACTGTCCCTTCTCTCTGAAGGGAAGATGTTCTGTCTGCCTTATACTACCACCCATTACCACAGTATCTGAGAACCTTCCATGTAAAATCAGTAGCAATAGCAAAGTCCCTAGCAGACATCATGGAATCTTTGGCACATCTCCCATTGTGAGATTAAAACTCTTCTTGGGGTAAAGTTTACCCCACACTCCTTTCTTCTCATCTCTTGCATTGACAGCAGAACATGAAGGTTTTTGGACCAAAGTCGAGCATGAGGACCTCCTCCTGAGCACACTGGCCCAAGGAAAAACAGAAGACAAACTCTTTCAGACATGTCGGCTCTGAAGCATATGGAAGCCAAGAGCTATGGAAGAGATTTTAAGCTTTAAACAAGCTGGGCCTCACAAAGCTGGAGGGGCCTAGCAAAATGGAGCAGTAGGAAACAAGACATGCAAGCTACTCAGAAAGTGGACTTAATCTGATTTCCTGACCAGGGCCGTCCTTAGGATTTATGGGGCCCTAAACAGTATTATTAAACTGGTGCCCTTATGCCGGTGTATTTGGCGCTGTGAATATTGATGCCCCTATACTGGTGACCCTATGCTGGCGCATTCGGCTCTGTGAATACAGTCCCTGCTTTCTGTCTAGTAAGGAGACTGCAGCAGGTATTGGGTGTGAGGGAGTTGACCCATTCTTACCTGCTGTCCCGGTCATAGGCGCAGACCCTGTGTGTGGGTGCTCCAGAGTTGGAACATCCCAGGGGGAAATTTTGTGGATGCAAAGCACCCATTGGCGCCAAGCTCCCCACCTCTGCTCCTCTGGCCCTGCGCTTACCAACTCCTCCCCTTCCCTCCCAGCGCTTCTGGAGTGCTGCTAACAGCTGATTCACGGCTTTCAAGCTCTGGAAGGGAGTGGGAGGAGCAAGGATGGGGCACCCTTGGGGGAGGAGGCAGGGAAGAGGCGAGGTAAGAATGGAGTAGGGGTGGGAAGAGGTGGGGCAGGGATTTGGGGGGAAGGGGTGGAGTGGGGGCATGGTGTCAAGCTCTTCCTGGCAAGAGGAGAAGTAGGCACTTATGGTCCCGGTGGTGCCCAAATTTTCGAGTGCCCTATACAGCTGCCTATGCTACATATGCCTACGGACAGCCCTGTTCCCGACACACATCACATTTGCCCTGAAATTGTGCATAGAAAGCTCCTGCTGTTAATTGGGGCAGTGGAGAGCCATTCAAAGTAGAGCTCTTCCTTCTCCTGCCCACACTGAGTTGATGGAGCATATTCGTTCTATAGGTTCAAATACGGAGATCAGCCCCCTCCTGACTGATCATAAAGCATGTTTTAGCTCAGTTGATGGATTCATTTTCCTAATTTTCCAGCTCCTCCACGACCACAGTCAAAATCAGCAGCCAACAAATGGCAAAGCTTAAGTAAGGTTTTCTCATCCTTAGCCTCACACTAACTCATGTCCCAGCTGTATGCCCCTCCCATCCACTGCAGGAAGTGTTCATTCACTGCGGTGATGCACACTGTCCAGGGGCACTTTACTCAGCAAGACCAAAAGTGGCTCTCGGGGGAAGGAGACGCATAATAGAAGTCAGGGATGCAGATTCCAACAGGGAAAGTCAGATGCCGAATAAATGTCTAGTGCAGTATTCCCAGGCCAGGCTGCCTCTGGGACAGAGTCCATCAGGGATATATTACATACTCGGTTCAAGACAGCAGTGGATGATAAATGCGGGGTGGGGTGACCAGACAGCAAATGTGAAAAATCAGGATGGGAGTGGGGATAATAGGAGCCTATACAAGAAAAAGACCCAAAAATCGTTACTATCCCTATAAAATCAGGACATCTGGTCACCTTAATGGGGCGGGGAGTCGTCAGCTAATCAGTAGTGTCTGAGTGGGTTTTAAAGAAGCAACTGTTTTGTCTCAGGTCATTGGGAGCCTTTACTAAAGGGTGTGATTCTCCTCTCTCTTAGACAGATGTAGTTCCATTTACACTCCTGTAAATTTTCCTGTAAGTGAAAAGAGAACCAGGCCCTCAGGGTCAAATATAATTAAACTAAGCAGGTGTGACTCACTTGCCCATCTCATGGACAAAGTCACTGGAGACAGAATCAATGGCATAAATGTTAAGTGTCAACTGGTCATAAAACAGGCATGAATGGTAAAGTCACATGGCTTGCATTGATTTGGCATTTGCTAAGTAGGAGTTGTGATGGGTTGGGATCACAGAAACCTCCTTAGAAGCTGCCACCCGATGTGCCAAGGCTACTCCTGCCTTCGTTTTCCCGCCCAAACAGCTTAGGACCTCAGTACCCTGCTAGGTCTGAGCCATGTCCCCCAACAGCTATGGGCTTGCCTGGAAACACACAGGACGTATTCTTGCCTCTAGCACTCAGATGCTCAACTCCCAAAGGGGTCAAACCCTGAATAAATTCGTTTTGCCCTGTATAAAGTTTATACAGGGCAAACTCATAGATTGTTCGCTCTCTATAACAATGATAGAGAGACATGCACAGCTGTTCCCCCCGCCCCCAGGTACCAACACATACTCCAGGTTAATTAATAAGTAAAAAGTGATTTTAATAAAGACAGGAAGTAGGGTTTAAGTGGTTCCAAGTAGTAACAGACAGAACAAAGTGAATTACCAAATAAAATAAAATAGAACACACAGATCTAACAATAATACAGTAAGAAGCCTCACCCTCAGTTGTTCAGTGAACATCTTCTTTCAGGCTAAACTCCCTTTTAGCCTGGGACCAGCTATCATTCACACACACCCCTGCAGACACTGTCCTTTGTTCCAGTTTCCTCTAGATCTGCTTCGGGGGTGGAGAGGCTGTTCTTTTAGCCAGCTGAAGACCATATGGAGGAGTCTCTCCAGGGTTTATATAGACATCCCTCTTGTGGGTGGAGACCCCCTCCTCTTTCCTATGCAGAGTCTACTTGTAAAATGGAGCCCCCGAGCACATGGCCCAGTCACGTGTTTGAGCCAGACTCCATTCATTACCAGCCAGGCCACATTCCTGGGGAAAGCTCGGGTGTGGACGGGCGTCTACAAAGTTCATTGTTAGCTTGATTGGTTCTTGACTGGGATTAACTGAGAATAGTTTTTTCTCAGAGAGCTGCTCAGCTGCTTCCCAAAGTCTACTTACAACTAACCAAGCACATAGCCAATATTCATAACTTTGAATACCAAACAGACACATACATACAAATAGGATGAACAGATCCAGCAGATCATTACCTTTACACAGATATGTCACATGGCATATGTAGCAAAACCATATTCCAGTAATGTCATACATATATTTATAGGCACCCCCCCATAAAGCCTTATGGGGTACACCGTCACAGGATTCAAAGCAACTAACAGCAGGGTGGAAGATGAAGCAATCCCCTTGCACTTTTACTTGGACCTGCACCATCTCCAATGCTCCCAGAACTAAATTCTATGCTGGTGATAACTTCAATGGGGGTTTCACCCACTTATGCCAGAGCTTTATTTGCTGCTCACAGAATACCAAAATCAATATGTCACCATCATTTTACATGTCTTCTGAAAGCCAAATTGGTGGAAGTTGCTTAACTTTGCTATTTACAGCTGTTTTATGACCAACATACACCCAATATCTAACACCACAACTGACATCATCCCTGAATTTGTCACTAAGTCTCGGTGTTAAGGTTAGAAATGGGGAAATCCAGGAGTGGCTTTATTTTGCAAGTGCTGTTCAATTTATGAAGATTCAGATTAGAAATTAATGCAAACCATGTTGCTCAGATTCAGGGAGAGAACATCCCAAAATTCCAGGGTGTTTAGATCTGGTTTTTGGTTTGGGGCCCCATCTTTAATTCAGATAAAAGGTTCTTAGTTTAGGTAAAAGTTTATTGGACATGCATTGATCCAGCATGGCTGTGAGTCAACCTGAGCCTAATCAGAACTCCCCTAGGTAGTTTGTCCCAGTATGTGCAATGGATTCAATTAATATAACATGAATTATTTGGCATCTGAGTCTGTTTCAATGGAGTCAATATCCTGATCAGCAATAAGGTCAGGGGCTTTTCTAGGTCTTTATGTAAATAAGGTTGGAGTTTATCTGCAGATGGAATGACTAAATCGAGGAATGGAAGGGACATGCAGACAAGATGGTGAAAGCTTAATGTGGGCAGCAATCCGGATCTTGAATGTCCACAGAACCTAGAGATGGAAAGACCTATTTGCACATCTAGTCCAACTCCGCAGGGCCAGAGCAGGATTGTTCTCTGTTACACATTTAATAGGGTTTTGGCCAGCCTAAGTTTCAATGTTCAAGGAAATGAGATTTCCACCTTTGCCCTTAGGAAACAATTCCATATCCAGATTCCATAACACTGAGATGTATTATTCCATTCTTAATTTCCCATTGTTACTCCTAATTATATCTCATGAGCTAAACTAAGTAATTCCTCTCCTTGGTGGCTACCCTCCTCAGGTAGTGTGTTTTCAGGCCTGATTCCAGCTCCCACTCCTGCTATGCTCCGATCCTACATTTTTATTCCATTTTTAGTCTACTTTTATACTTATTCACATCAGTATAAATCAGGAATAATTCCACTGAGGTCAGTGGCGTTGTACTGGTGTAAGTCCCTGTAAATGAGGTCAGAATCAGGAATAATACTCTCCCACTTGGTTGCCTTTTAGGTGAGTTTTTCAGATCCAGCTCTTTTCATCTTTAACATACGTTCTTCTGCTTTTTCCAGCTGACTACAGTGACATTTCTGTGGCCCTAGCCTTACCATCGCCTAGCTAGAAGGACGGAAATTTACAGGGAAAGAGTCTCACTAGAAGAAGAACAGACCTGGATGTTATCAGCCACATTGCTGGATAACTTAGGCCTTTCCAGCTCTCTCTCATCAACGTATACATTCATATATGTATCTGTCTGCCCATTATCAATAGCGCCTTTCTGAGCCTGAGCCCTCTTCTTCTTCTTCCTTCCCTCCCACCCTCCCTTTCATCCTTCTGCAACTCATTAAAACCCCTCTTCTGCTCCTGCAGCCATGGCGAACCAGCAAGGTGCCCAGCCAGCAACAGCAAATGGGCTTTGACTGTCTGATGTTCTTTTCTGAAAGTTTCTTTTCTTCGGATCTGTTTGTCTTCCAGCCTGAATAATTGCAGGCAATCGCCCTTATCATGGGGAGATTAACCCCAGGGCAGTGGCCATTTAGTATAGGCACAAAAAGTGAAATGAAGGCAACAGAGGAGGAAGAAGAGGAAGATAGAGGAAACTTCATGGAAGCACAAGGGGGGTAAAGAGAACTGATATGCTTGACCTTGGCATACACTTCAGTCATTTGTTCACTGGAGCAATTCATTAGAGTGACCCAGAACCAGGGAAAAACTTAAGCTCTATAAGAAGCAACCCTAACTAATAGACTAAAGCAGAGGGGAAGTGATGCTTGAGCATTTTTCAGCTGCTTTATGATTATGTGTGCCCCATTATACCACTTCTCTCTTTATCTCTCTGCCAGATTTGTGGAACTGAGTCGGCTACTACTTGTGAATTACGGGATACAATCCATGGCAAGGTAATTGGAACAGGCAGCTGTCCACACACCCATGTGCTCTCTTCTCTCCCTGCCTGGATGCAGGTGTCCAGTTTTGCCTTTCATTGGCTGTGCTGAATCGCGTTGGAAATCTGAGACCAGGAGCTGGAGTGACATCTGGCTCTAGGTCTCAGTACAGTGAGCGGGGCCAATGGTACCCAAAACTAGCCCTTTCCTGTTGTGTCACTGCCAGGCAAGAAGCAAACACAAAGAATAATACACAAGGGGGTGTGTGTCTGTGTGTGTGTCTGTGAGAAAGAGTGTGTGTGTGTGTGAGAGAGAGAGAGAGAAATAAGAATTGGCCAAATATTTTTGGACCTCAAAATCTGGGGCTGGTTAGAGATGGGCCAAAGCTATAAAGCTCCAATGCAGACACTTCCAATGTTTAGGAGATCTGGGGTGCTGGGTCCGTCTCTTCTCTAAGTTGGGGTTCAGTTCAAATTTGGGGTGAAGTTTGGGGGACGAGGAGATTTGTATTTTACCCAACATTGCTCAGGGTATATAAATACACAGAACTTACATATGTACTGAAGCAGCCATCCAATAGCAATGACCAGCTGTCGCAGGCAGCAAAATGCTCCTGGCAGTTGGCACTGGTGAATTTGCAAATACCTGCTGGTCACTGCTACTCCATTAGTCGTGGGCAGTTTGCCCAGACTTCATTCCTGAACAGCTCCCCTTGCCCAACCCCTTCTTGTAACAAAGTTAATAAAAAATTTACCAAGGCAATGAAATAAAGAGCAATTTGATTTAATCTGGGAGCCAGATAAAGGAGTGTTTCTGCTGTTCAGCTTCAGAGACAGGAGCTTTGGGATCTGCAGGGGGAAACATGCCCGTAAAAACGAACAGAGTTAGAAGCATGGAGAGCTGTTTTGTTAAGACTGCACAAAGTGCTGAAAGTGGGGCTGGACATCAGTGGGTGCGGCAACACTCTCAGAGAGAAGCGGGCACTGCAGCAACCAGGGACCCATGGACAGTAACAGGCATTGTATCGTCCAGAGACAAAAGCACTGAACATTTCCATATACCTGTAGCTCCCTCTAAACAATTAGGCCTCAATCCCGCAAAACATTTAATCATGTCCTTGATTTTGAGCACATGAACAGTTCCACTGAAATCAACATGCAGGGGACATAGAGGTCCATTTGTCCTTTGCATCTTATAGTAACACCATTGTCACCATACATCAGTTCAGCACAGAGATGAAGAACAACTGGTTGAAACTGAACTTGAACAAGAGTGAGGGGATGCCGTTTGGCAGAGGGTAACACTATGAGGCGTTTGCAGCCATGGTACAGTCTCTCCTTTGGCTGAAAATACACATCCCAATGGGATAAGTCAGTTCACACTTTAGCAGTGCTGCTGGATTCCTCATTGCGGTGAAGCACTGCAAGTAATGCTTTCTATCATCCCTAATTACTAAGAAACCTCATCCCATCCTGGCAGATAATGACCTGGCCTCAGTTGTCTTTATCATCTCCTGTCTGGATTCTAGCAATGCAATATACCTGAGCTTGAAGGCATCAGCCCTTAGGAAACACCAGCTACAGAAAGCTGCAGTGCATCTCCTCAGCAACACGTACTGCCAGGAACACATTAAACCTCTCCTCCACAATCTGCGCTGGCTTCCCATATAATATCAAGTCAAGTTCATGACAGCTGTCTGTCACTGGGCGGGGCTTTTCTTCAGCTCCAAAATATACACCACTACACTCAGTCTCTTGCAAGAAAGTTTATTTTTTTAATGGAAGGCCAGAAAACAAAGAGAAACACAGTCTTTAATTCAGTCCTTACTTTGAGGGTTCAGCTCCAGCCTTCTCAGGGGCCTCTGGCAGGTTTCCAGTTCTGACTAGCTCTGTTTTCTCTCTGGGGAAGCACCTCAGGACTATGTCCCTGAGCACCTGGCCCCCCTGCTCCAGGGGCCCCACTCACAGCGACACACCCTGTCTCAATCAATCTCTTCTCTTTCTGCCCACTAGTCTCTTTAAATGGTGTAGCCTAGACCTCTTTAATTGGCTGGACATGACTCACCCACTCTGACTCAGGGGAGGTGGGACTTGTCTATCCACAGAGACCAGCTACTCTGTTATATTGTCCTTATCTTCAAGATGTCCACTGGTTCAGAGGATCTTAAAGATCACCTGGTGTTCCAGCATGATGACTGTGGTTGGCAACTTCACTCCCTCAGACACAATGGAACCAACCACTGCAAGGCTAAATTTTGTCTGTTCAGGAGGCAGAGTTTTCTTGGGAGCCAGTTCAAGGCTGTGGAACAAACTCCTACCTACAGGATCTAAGAATGACCTCTAACATCACCACTTTCCTCCCATGTGCAAGGCACACTTTTTGACCTTGCCTTCAATGGTAAATGCCCATAGCCCAGCAAACACAAATAAATAAACACAGATTTGTTTTAAAAAAATCTCATATAATTTCCCTTCAGAGAGAAAACAAAAGGCCCATTTGTGACAAACACTGGTTAAATCACTTAGTGCGCTACTGGGAGGAGCTCAGATGCTACTAGAGTAGTCGTGAGAAGAGAAGAGAACTACTCACACCTTAAAATTCAGCATGTGCTCAAGTACACTGCTGGATTGAGGTCGCTGTAAGCAGGAAATCTAGAAGCATTTCAAATGGATGTCCTATTTCCTGGCTCCAAGTGAACCAAGGGAATGGGGTGGTAGAAGGAGGAGATGGGTGCTGCATCTGGAAGCCTGTGAGAACTTATGACAATGTTTGAATGAGGATCCTGGTGAGGTATGTGTCACTTATTGAGAATACAGGAGTTTACAGTCAGAAAGACATTTTGAGGGACATAAGTAATCAGTTTTTATAAACAGAAGCATTATCTACCACAGAACAGATCAATGTGTGAGAGTATTCTGTTGTTAAAGACACAAAGTTCAGGCTATGGTCAAAGCAAAGAGTCTGTGTTGCTAAACTGTGTGTGTCAGAGATCCTGCTATAAAGCAGTAGTTCATATTATGACGCAGTTTGTAGACAGGGTAGTCTGTGCATGACTGAGTGAATAATCTAGTGACTGGCCCATACTAGAAGATAAGGGACCCAGTAATATGTGTTTAAGAGCATTGTTCTTCATTTCGGAGAGCAAGGGCTTGTGCTTCTGAAGGTGAAAGAGGATTTTAGTATTGGCTCCCATGGAAAGTATGTGCATGTCTGTAAATGATTTATCTAGTAACAGCAAGTATTATCTACAGACATGGATTTGTTACATCAGGACCAAATTGTTATAGTCCTGGACGGTATGGCACCTATTGACCTCAATGGCAGACTTGGTCCTTGATCTTTCCAAGGCCGTAAGCATGGTTCTGTAATACGGTTATAGCATGGATTGGTCAAATTCACACAGGCAAAAGCAAACTGCATCTTAACACAGTTAGTGCTGCTGTGTTTTAACAAGTCTCTAGGATATGTTGGATTGGGCAGCAGAGAGGTACCCTGAGCCTACTTGTCAAGGATGATCTCACTAAAACATTTAATCTCCATCCTGTCAACTGACAAATGGATTATTCTTTTTGATAAAATCATGAAACAGGAGTTATATAAATTCATAATCCTATATCTGATTGCTGGATTTGTACAGAGTCAAAACCATATGGACATTATGTGAGGATGTCTGTTTTGTAGTTTCTTGAGGTGATTCATCCCACCTGCTGCAAGATAATTTGTTCCTTGCAATTAATGAAGCAGGCTGCCCAGGAGACATATTCACATATGTCCAAAGAGGACAGTGATTTTGACAGGATTCAGTAAGACCAGAGTTGCTGCAGTTGGGGCACAAGTGATGGCCTTTAGGAATTCATTTCTGCATCTTTAATTTCCCCTTCCTCTCCTTTGTATGGCTTTTTCCTCCGTACATCTCACTTTGCCAATTACAGTCAGTTTTTAATACATTGGTGGTTATGTTTGGTGCACAATAAAGGCAAGATCTCAATGTATTGGGGAGTCATGGGTATAGACAAGCTTTATCCCCCGCCCTTCACTCTGCCAATGCACCTCAATCCTGTTAGCGCGCTCTGATAGTCCTGTTCTGGGCCCTTATATTTTCCAATGCACCTGAATCCTAACTTGTAGCTCACCCTGCTGTTACAGTTCTGGATGTCTCACACACAGCTACACCAATGTACATTCAGCCTAACTCAGAGCACCCTCGGTTATTCTAGTGAAAACAAACTCATTTGTCTTGTAACCTGGGATCTATTTGAACCAATATCGCCCAAACAGTGAAAGGCCCTTATGTTAAAATCACTGCAGCATGAGACCTCTGTCTCCACAAATTCAAATATATTATTTCCCTACTTCAGTAAAGGCTGACATATTTTCTGCACAGTGTTGACAAGGAGAGTGCTGAATGAAAAGAAAAAAAGATAATAGATTGCCAAAAGCCTTCTTCCCCACAAACAATAAATCTGAGTCATTTCAATTAAATCTCTCTCACACATGTGCATGCATATGGCATCTGCTGAGCAACATTCCATAGGTGCAGTTGTAGGTCCATATGTCATCTCAATGCCTCTTCTGTGATGTTGTGGATGTCATCCAATTCACCTTTGAATCCATATTTGGGGCACTGTATGTCATGGTGTGTTCGATGGTTTGGATGTTCTTACTGCAGTCGCACTAACGGGGGGTTTCTCCTTGTCCATCAAGTAGCCATATCTTCCATGGGTTGTTCAGATGTGGTTCAGTGTGGTCCACTGAAACCAGGGCAGGGACAGCTTGTTGGGTCAGTAACAGTGTGCTTGTTAGGAACAGTAGATGAGGTCAAGATTCATTGCCATTCCCCGGCCAGATTCAGAGACATGAAGCAGTCATGTGTGGTCCCTAGTGGTTTTCACAATTTCAGATATTGTTGGGGTCTGTTATCCATAACCTACCACATGGGAAGTTCTGGGTTGCCATCAGTGCGTTTAAGTTCTTGTGCTGTGACTATATCTCTATACTATATACTCTATATATCTCTCGACTATGTGACTAGATATCTGGAGGTTCAATGTTTGCTAATACAGAAAGTCGCAGCAGAGGTGTTGATTTTAAAATTCCTGTGATTTGTGTGGTCTGATTCAGCTGTCAAGCCACAAGTTGGGTATGGCAGCTTCTTGTCCATATCAGTGCACAGCACCCTGCACCTGAGTACAATAGGGCCAAGGCCGATGTTCGTATCACCCAGGCAATTGATTTCCTGCTAATTTTTGAATAATGTTGATGCAAGTTTTCAGTTTAGAGGCTTCTTTCTTGAGGTGGTCACGAAAGGTCAGTGTATAGTCAAGAATGTCATTGAGATATGTTGGTTTTAAGTCATAATGCACCATTTCACCGCAAAACTTGACAGCGAGAGTGTTTTATGCAATTCTAGTGTCAAGGTGAAAAGTAGAGACTACTGATTTACTCAAATTTGGTCCCAGCTGCCATTTTTGGGACTACTCCTCCATGATCTCAAGCTCAGATGTAAGGGTCACTTTAAGGTCCTTAAAGCTATGGGCCTGCGTTGCACGTGCCAAATCATCAGCATACGCAAACGTGTGCTCTATTATTTCAGGCACATTCCTTGTGTATACATTGAAAAGTGTTGGAGCAAGTACAGAGCTGTATGGTAGCCCATTATGCAACATATGTGGCTTTATCGTTTGACCTCCAAGGTATACGCACATCCTTTGGACACTAAGCATGGTATTCAGCAGCTGGAAATTCTGCACAGAGGGAATCCCCTTTGGCCAAGTTCTATAGCAGACCATCCTTCCAGACTGTGTCCTATGCTGCTGACAGATTGACGACAGCAGTACTGGTTGTGAGTTTTTATTGGAATGCAGCCTCAATGTCTGTTGTGAGGGCCAGGGCACAGTTGCAGCAACTTCTGTGCAGTCAAAAAGCATCTTGCTCCTTGGGTCAGCTGGTGTCCACGGTGGGTCCAAACTCATTCAGTAATATATGCTGAGATACCTGAGGACTGCAAATCCGCTACATGACATTAGGACACAGGTGAAACCCAATGTCATCACTGCTAAACTTTTGCAGACTTTTGCAGCTAGTGAACAACAGTATTGCAGACAAATTCAGCATCAACTTTAGCAAGTGATCAGAGACTCATAGAATATTGGGGTTGGAAAAGAGCTCAGAAGGTCATCTAGTCCAATCCTCTGCTCAAATCAGGACCAACCCCAACTAAATCATCCCAGCCAGGGCTTTGTCAAGCCGGGCCTTAAAAACCTCCAAAGATGGAGATTCCACCATCTCCCTAGGTAATGCATTTCAGTGCTTCACTACCCTCCTAATGAAATAGTGTTTCCAAATATCCAACCTAGACCTTCCCCACTGCAATTTGAGATCATTGCTTCTTGTTCTGTCATCTGCCACCATTGAGAACAGCCTAGCTCCATCCTCTTTGGAACCCCCCATTTGGATAGCTGAAGGCTGCTATCAAATCCCCCTTCCCCCCAACTCTTCTCTTCTGCAGACTAAATAAGCCTAGTTCCCTCAGCCTCTCCTTGTAAGTCATGTGCCCCAGCCCCTTATCATTTTCATTGTCCTCCGCTGGACTCTCTCCAATTTGTCCACATCCCTTCTGTAATGGGGGGACCAAAACTGGATGCAGTACTCCATGTGTGGCCTCACCAGTGCTGAATTGAGGAGAATAATCAATTCCCTTGATCTGCTGGCAGTGCTCCTACTAATACAGCCTGTTGGCCTTCTTGG
The DNA here is from genome assembly GCA_007922305.1 of Dermatemys mawii. Lineage (NCBI taxonomy): Eukaryota > Metazoa > Chordata > Testudines > Dermatemydidae > Dermatemys > Dermatemys mawii. The sequence goes on from ML677351.1 coordinate 28,375,931, forward strand.
CAATGAGGGCACCTCCTCAGATTCCTTTTGGCCCAATCCTCCAATTTGTCTAGGTCACTCTGGACCATATCCTTACTGCCAGTGTATCTACCTTTCCCCCCAGCTTAGTGTCATCTGAAAACTTGCTGAGGGTGCAATTCATCCCATCATCCAGATTGTTGATAAAGATGTTGAACAAAACCGGCCCCAGGACCGACCTCTGGGGCACTCTGCTTGATACTGGCTGCCAACTAGACACCGAGCCATTGATCGCTACCCATTGAGCCTGACAATCTAGCCAGCTTTCTATCCACCTTATAGTGACATCCACATGTGCTCCATCTTCCCAGTTGTCTGGACTGTTCACAGGTAAGGAGATCATTTCAGCTAAGAAATTGGGAAAGCAGCAGGAAAAGGTGATATCTATCCCAAGTTCCTGTATAACCTGGATCCACTGACACGGAAATGGATGATGCAGTTTTCCATCAACATCCCGGAGACCGGTGAAATCGTATGAAGAGAAGCCAAGATCATTGCATTCTTAAAGCCTGGCAAACCTGCAGATCACTTTCTTCATTATACGCCAGTCTCCCTCTTGAATACCACTTCTAAGATGATTTCAATTAAACTAAAAAGTATATCTAAAATCCAGTTCTCAGATCATGATTAAGGCTTCTCCTTTCTTAACCTCCTAATTTTTCTTCTTTAAATATTAATGGCAACCTACAAAAGGCAGACAGCTTTTTTATGGTATGTCAAAAAGGCCTGATATTTTTAAAGACTTTTCTTTTTTCCCTTTGCTTGTGTTTTTACACTAGAAACTGAGATTTGGTCTAACCTGTTTATTCCTGGAATATTCCGTGGATGACTGGAGAACTTGTAAGACTGTGATATCAACAATACCATGTAAGTGAAACCTGTGTTAAAGGCTCAGGAGCCCTGTCCCTTCAAATAAGGGTTTGAAAAGCACATAATCCACATAATCTGTGTCTAAATCTTCCACAGAGACCTTCAGCAAACATTCTTGGCATGCCTTCTTTGTTAAATAAAATCTATTTATTTTCAGTTTTTCATACATCATTGAAATTTATAAGAGTTACATTCTATTCATCTTACATTTTATAGCTGATATCTTGAGTTTTGATAATCTGATCACGTGGCTACTATTATTAGTAATTCTGGTTTTTGCATTTTCCAGAATACCAAACTCTTTCTTTGTTTCCTCCTCGGGTACAATCCAGCTGCTGCTATTGTGCCTCTAATCCATGCTTCTCTCCCCATCTTCTAGTAGAGATGTACATTTTTAAGATAATATTAAAAAAAAAAACATACTTCAAAAGCCTTGGCTTTATTTTGGTCAAGTGTTCCCTGTCAGAACACTTAATAAATGGAAGCCATTTGTCTAAGTATCTGTTTCTTTTTTGTCTATTTTGTTGTGTTTACATTTGGTGAGTTATTTTTTTCTCCTAACTAGCAAATCTCAGACTTTATTAAGATAAGCTGTTATTCTGTTATTTTGGAAGTCATTTTCCCTCCAGCAATTCACCACTGACATTTTAGAAGCTATATAGGAAATATGACAAAAATCATTATTCCCTCAAAATACTGGGAGGTCCAGAAGTACTGCTAATGTGTGAGCACTCCTGATACTTCTGAGATAAAGAAGAAGAGGGTATCCCAACAAGAAAATCCCTAAACCTATTATTAAATACTATATTTTATTCATTATTATTAGTAGTGGTGGTATATTATTATTATTATTATGGTAGCATATGAAGGCACTGTACACATACATAACAAAAAGATGGTCCCTGCCTCAATGAATTTACAATCTTAAACTGAAATGAGAGGCAACAGGTGGATACAGAGAGGCAGGTATGGGAAGCACAAGATTCTGGGGGTAGAATTAGGACCAGTAGGCCCAAACTGATTCAGAATCATAAGGTGAGGCACCTGGGACTGCAAACAATGAACAAGAACTGTTGGGAAAGAGTTAACACAGTTTTTGTAAAGGGAAATCATGCCTCACTAATATACTAGAATTCTTGGGGTGGGGGGGGGTCAGCAAATATGTGGATAAGAGTGATCCACTGGGTACAGTGTAGCTGGACTTTCAAAAAGCCTTTCACAGGGTCCCTTATGAAAAGCTCGTACGCAAAGTAAGCTGTCATCAGATAAGAGGGAAGGTCCTCTCATGGATCCGTAACTGGGTAAAAGGAATAAATGCTCAGTTTTCACAATGGAGGGAGGTAAATAGCAGTGTCCCCTAGGGATCTGTACTGGGAACAGTGTTGTTCAACATATTCATAAATTATCTGGTAACAGGGGTAAACAGTGAGGTGGCAAAGTTTGCAGGTGATACATAATTACTCAAGATAGTTAAGTCCAAAACAGACTGTGAAGAGCTACAAAGGACTATCATAAAATGAGGTGACTGGGCAACAAAATGGCAGTTGAAATTCAGTGATGATAAATGCAAAATAATGCACACTGGAAAACATAATCCCAATTATACATACAAAATGATGGGTCTAAATTAGCTGTTAACATTCAAGAAAGATCTTGGAGTCATTGTGGATAGTTCTCTAAAAGCTTCGGCTCAATGTGCAGTGGCAGTCAAAAAAAGCTAATGGAATGTTAGGAACCATAGGTGGTGCATGAGTCTTCCATTTGGGGAAGCTTACTCAGGAGAGCTGGAAGCTCCCTAGAAGTGAGGGGCCACCAGTACCTGGATCATTGCCCTGCCCTACCACTTCCCGTGAGGCTCCGCCCTTGCTCCACCTCTTCCTGACTCTGCTCTGCCTTCTCCCCCAAGACCCTCTTCTGCTTGCTCCTTTTCCCCTCTTCCTCCAACCCTCACCCACCCGCTGCTTGCCCTTCTCTACCTCTTCCCCCGAGCCTCCCTCCCCCACTCACCACTCCTTTCTGCCTCTTCCCCTGAGGCCCTCCCAAGCCCCACTGGCTACTCACTCCTGTCTCCCACTTCCCCCTGTGGCAGAGAGGAGGGAGCAATGGACATAGGGAACCTCAGGGGAAGAGGTGCAGTGAGGCTGGGGACTCAGGGGAAGAGGTTGAGCAGGGTGTGGTCTTGGGGAAGAGCACAGGCAGGCCCCAGTCTGGGTGCCAGTGCGCCTCCCCCCCGACTTCTAGGGAGTTTGGCTTCCGGCACTCCAAAGGCAGCAGTCTGGCGGGACTCCAAAGGGAGGTGATCTGTGCTGCATCAGTGGCAGTTGCCCTCGTGCATGGACAGCCTTTTTTGGGGAGGCTGAAATTGCCCCAGCCTTCTATATGTGCTGCTCATGTTAGGCACCATTAAGAAAGGGACAGATAATAAGACAGAAAATAATGACACTATAAAAAATCCAGGGTATGCTCACACCTTGAATACTGTGTGCAGTTGTGGTCATCCGATAGATAGATAGATAGATAGATAGATAGATAGATAGATAGATAGAT